>CALSFV010000306.1:282500-402104 GCA_943737045.1 Parapristionchus giblindavisi | reverse complement strand
ATAAACGAATAGTGATATAATCATTTGTTGGAATCACTAGTGACAAATACATTGTTATCTTTCTCTTTACAAGGAATTATTGATATGTATCACTTTATAGACTATTCAGTTAGGTATGTGATAGAGATAACACATAAAATGACAAGTGATCTAATCTATATTGAATAGATAACTTACTTGTATGTATATGGACCTCTTTCATCCATATCCGGATATGTTCCTCTATTCATGATACCTCCTACATTTGCATAATCATATATCTGAAATGATAGAATAGATCAAAGATCAAAGATCAAAGATCAACTGACATAGAATTCAGTATTGGAGATATAAGTTGGATTAGCCCAAGCAGCAGCAAAATCATTTAGTGTTCCATCACCATTTACTCCAATAACTTCATCTATAATGATAAGAATATTGAATATATAATGTAATGAATACAAACATCATTGATTGTATCAGTCATTGTATTAGGGAATACAAGTAATTGAACAACTAATCCTCCTGATAGAAGAAGTGCTCCAATGATAAAAGAGATGATACCTCCCCATAATAGACAACAATTCATTATGATTCAGGTTTATACCTTCAATCAACAATCTTTATCATCAATGGTCAATATTGATTTTATCGATTAGATAAAGAATATATATTCCGAACCAATAATAATTAGATAAAAGGACACACAAAAGTTCATAATAGACGATAAAAATGAGAACATTGAAGGGATTATAATAGAGTAGAGTGAATTAAGAAAGAGAATACATGATACTATCTATCTATCTACAAATATGAATCCTTTCACTTCTCATTCTATTCTCTTATCAATTCATTCTTCATTCCATCATACCCATTGTAGTTTTCAATATCAACTCATATTAAGTATTCTAGTCTCTTATTACATATCACATGAATATTAGAATATCTTATGATGTATTTAATGTTTCAATGTCAAAGTTCAATATACAATACATGAATATGTTCATACAATAGAAGTCTTCATATCAGTCAATTCACATCAATAGAATAATCAAATAGTGTGTATGAATGAGAATATGATTATGGAGTATGGAAGCAGTGAAGACACTCTTATATTATTGATATTACTTATCTATTTGATCATCTCCCTATTGTGTCAACATATATTATGTTTATCTTAATTGAACTTACTCAAAATTGTAATTTTGTTCAAATTACTATAAAATTAGTTTTAACAGAAAAATGGAGCAAAAAAACCAGCGAAGATTGGGAAAAAAAAGAAGGAAACATCTACAGAATTGTCAATTGAATCGTACTATTTTTTGTCACTACTTTTTAATAAAAACTATATGAGTTCATTTTTGAATGCTTCAAACTTTTCAGATGTTCCTATATCTACAATTTCACAATCCTTTCTCTTTCATTCATTCGTCTTGTATCCAGTACATACAAATTGAATACTATTCAATCAGATGAATCAACTCTTCATATTTTTTCATCCACTTCTCTTTTAAATTACGTTAGTCATTTGAATAAAACATTATTAAAAAGATAATAAAAAGTGAAAGTTTCTGTTTCACTTTTATCTTAATCTTCTTCTCCGTTCGGTCAGTTAATAATTACATCTCCCATCCTTCCTTTAGTAAACTATTTTTTTCAGTAAGAATGAAGTCAATTCGAAGTGAGATAATACTAACAGAATGAATAGACCTACAGTAATCACATCAGGACAAAGGTTAGTGATTAATATATTAAATAAATATCGTTTGATTAATTTCTCGCTTTTAAACAGAATGAGATTACCCAACGAAGTACCTCCACGTGAAGGATTTAGTCTATGGGAGATCATTAAACCAAATCTTGGAAGGGTTAATCGATAATCCATAGTTGATATCGTATATCATATATTTTGTTTCAGGATTTCTCCCGATTCAAAGTACCAGTTAATATAAATGAACCTGTTACTCTCCTACAACGATTAGCTGAGACATATATGGTAGATATTATTGATTGATTATAACCGATCAATGAATCATATAGGGATATGTTGATCTAATTCTGGAAAGCGACGACTAAAGAATCACCAGTTGAAAGAATGGAGGTGATCTTTGATCTTAATTGATCTTTGATCTTTGATCTCTGTTCAGTTAATAATCGCATATGCTATCTCTGGTATCTCAACAAATCGTAATCGTCTGACTAAACCATTCAATCCTCTTCTTCTCGAGACATTTGAATATCAAAAGTATCGTAATATTATCGATTGAATTACGAACACCCTGATTAAGGGATGAATGTCGTTTCATTGCTGAACAAGTTAGTAATCATCCTCCTGTATCTAATCTATATATGGAAGGACCTGGGATTTACTTTATCGGCTACAGTATCTCCGAAGGTACCGTATACCCTTGTTATTGATTGATATTGATCAATTAGGTTTCATTCTGGATGAATCGATTAATTTGCACTCCAAACTCTTCTGTTTGTCTTATACTCAATGGGTACTGTATGTTATTGATTGATGATATTCAATACATGTATTAAAGTCCGAAGATAGAGACTTATACATGGCAGACTCCTACTTGTACTATATGGAATGTAATGATTGGTAAACCATATATGAATCTAGTAAGTAATTATTGTACCGTAACCCTTTCATATTGATTACTGTAATATTGAATTGAAGAGTGGTAATATGATAGTTCGTTGTTCATCAACAAATCATGAAGGAAGAATTAACTTTGATTCAAATGGAGGATGGAATAGACAAAAGACTAATGATCTTCATCTTGATGGATATATTAATCATGGGTTTGACATAGTATATGACACATTTCAATATATCATTACAGTAAGACACCAGTCCGGGCAATATACGGTAATTGGTCATTGTATGTTGCATCTTGTGCTCCTCGATTATTGAAAGAAAACTATTCACAATGGGTGAAATCATTCATTAGCTCTGTATACGACAAGGTTAATCTTTCATCTTTTGATTAGCTTGATCTTTGATCTTTGAATTGTAGCCAGAACGTGGACCAATCTTTGGTCAATCAAATATTCTTTGGATCGCTAACAAGTTACCTGAGAAGTATGAGATGGTATTTATCCATTTATTATATTTCTATAATATGTTTACATTAAGCAATATCATTTCACATATCTGACAATGTCATTGAATACAATACCTCATTCACTCAAGAATCTATTACCTCCGACTGATTCTAGAATGAGACCAGATATGATTAAAATGGAATATGGACTGCTTGGTTACTTTCATTCAATCGATCAATAAATGAATCAATCAATATCTTAGATAGTGCTGGTGAATGCAAGGAATACATTGAGCAAATGCAAAGAATAAGAAGAAAAGAAGGAGGAAGAAGAACTACTCCTAAGTGAGTATACTGTATATGTATTGATTGATCGATATTGTATTATAGATGGTTCACTAGGAATAAGAATGGATGGTCATATAATGGAATGTATTGGAATAGAGAATATGATGATTGTGAAGATATCTTTAGAGATCCATCAGGATATGTAATGAAGACAGCTAGAGAGACAAGTAACATATACTATTCACCCATAATACACAATACTATTTCTATCGTGTATAATACATTATCACAATGGTATTATGTTGAACATTTATACAAAAAGAGTAAGACACATAAATAAGATAAGATATATAACACATATTATGATGCATGTATGGCGACTATTACTCTACACACAAAAGTGCTTTGATTAAATGATTATGAAAGATAAATAAAAGAATCAATTCTTTCTTTCTCTCTATGAATATATTCTAATAAACTTTGTTTGTATATTCTATACAAAGGGGAACCAGAAAGCATTGTCATATCACAATGAATGATGAATGAACAAGAAATGAGAGAAGGGTTATCAATATATAAGGAGAATGAGGTTTAAAGCAGTTTGATGTATACAACGTTTACATCAGATATATAGACCCAATGAATTGTAAATGGTTAAAGAGGAGGGAATAGAGTAGGAATAACAACAGTAGTAAGCCATGGCCATGCAACTCTCATATCGACACTATATAATACATTCATAGCAGCTATATCAACCTATTAGTTATCATTCTCTTTCTTATCTTTCTATTCAATCAATCATTCATTTCATACATTTGCTAGTATTTTATGTGTCGAATGAGCAGATTAGTGGAAGAATACGGTACATCTACTCTTTACTTAGAATGGGTAATCAAAAGGAATATAATAGATAATCAAGAGGATACTTAGATGGGAAGTTCCATTGTTTTGCTATGGGCAACAACACGAGTGAAGTATACATAGAAGAAGTCAGCATAGAGAATAGTTTGAATGATACCAGCTAGTGTAGCGATGGGATCGAAGAAGTCTTCTTGGTAGTATCTGAAAGACAACTATTACTCCTTATATCAAAACAATAAATGAATATGGAACACCATGTCAAACATATAACTGTGCAATTTCACAGCTTTCTCAAACCTTGCTAGTTACCCACTATCGAAGCTGCACATATTTTTCCTCATTACAAAAGATGAGATAAATATTAATATTATAACATAAATGGAAAAGTTTTGATTACCTGAGAATCCAATTGGCAATATAGAGAGCACGATAAGATCCAAGTGCAAATAGATAATGAGCAGTAATTGTCTCAGCTGATCCAGTCTTTTGAAGCATAAAGAGTTGAGGGAAGATGGCTACGGCCTCCAGATATATACTAAAAGTATTGCGAATACATTTATGACTATCATACAGATGTCCGAATCCATTCATAATCAACGTCGACGGTTTTAGGATAACGTAATAAAGTCAGATATAAGAGAAATATATATTGATAGAATAAACAATAAGATTAAGAGTATAGGACGAATAGCTAGGTTATCCGTTTTCAAAATCCTGTCAGGTTTTCGATTTTTTTGCAAATATAGACTAAAAAATACGGTCACAAAAGGCTTGGTACTTTGTAACATACTTTTCGACCTATGATTAAGAGCAAACCTGAATGTCCAGAGTATTTCAAGGATCTCAAAGTTGTGATTGAGAATGAGAGCAAGACAAGCAGTAGGGATAAGAAGGAACTGAAAATGATCTCCATTCAATCATTTGGTTCAGATTGGTGTGGATTAACCTCAATTCTGAATGAGTCTGATTCCTTCTCATAAGTACTACGGAACTGGACGAACATAAGAT
The DNA here is from genome assembly GCA_943737045.1 of Parapristionchus giblindavisi. Classification (NCBI taxonomy): domain Eukaryota; kingdom Metazoa; phylum Nematoda; class Chromadorea; order Rhabditida; family Diplogasteridae; genus Parapristionchus; species Parapristionchus giblindavisi. The sequence continues at coordinate 396,915 of CALSFV010000306.1, read as the reverse complement.
ACAATGTGAATGCAGTTGCTCCGAGGAAGAACATCTGTAAATATACCATTATATCATTTATTTATTTACTATACTTTTCAAGGTTAAATACAAGCTATTCGGTATTACTTCGAGAATAAAAGAGATCAATAGGAAAAACAGGACAAGGTCACTAGAGTTTAGACTGCATCTTATTCAACAACAACGGAATCAAACCTTCATTAGACTGTTGTAGGCAGAGATGTAAGTCGTGAAAAGATCCAAGTAACGAGTTGAGAACACGATCATGTACAGAATCTAAAACATAGATATATCAACCATTGCATTGATCATTAAAGCCAAACAACACACCTGAGAGCGAGCAGAGATTCCAGATACTGAACGAGATCTCCACATCTTCCATAGTAGAATAAGGATAGCAGCCAGATGGGAGAGATCTCCCAGAAGGCGGAAGACGTTCATATCTTAAATATAACTAATTTTTAATCGATTAATATAGGAAATAATACAAATACAGGATCATTTGAAAGAATATGGGATAGCTCATTACATACAGCGATTTGAAAGGGGATACATAAATAACGATTAGAAACGTATTAAAATCAATATAGATATTTGAAATTAAGCGCTGGCGGCTTTCTCAAAAGAGACGTGTCTTTACAGTAACCAGCTAATTCGTAGGGATGTCGTTGTGGGAGAGCACTAAATATAAAAAGATTTTTTTAAATTTACAACTTCAATTCTATTTTATTTTATTTAAAATAAGCAAATCGAACAATGGAACATGATAAAAGAAAGAAACTAATACGAGATTTTTTCATGACGGGTAATTTTTACCATTAAAGGAAACATCAGAATACTGTAGTTTCGTTTTATTAGATCATATTATTTTTGTGCTACTCTATTACTCTCCGGTTTTTGAATGGGCGATCGTCGGACGAAATTCGGGTGATTTCCCGTTGATTCGCCTGCATCCGGAAGGGCCCTCTCGGGCGCCCACGAATCAACGGGTGATCGACCGCCGATCGCCCGGGGTTCGACCGTGAATGTGTGGGCGTTCGCCCGCGGATAATAAGAGATAGGGGCCCAGGATCATGGGTGCCCCTCGGTTCACCATATGCATTACGACTGTTTAAGCTTGCCATATTGTAGAAGTGGTACTTCAACAATCGCAATGCATACAGTAACCTCTAATGGCCATCAACACAAAAAACATGTTTAAACTGATGAACAAACGAATTAAATAAACAATTAAACAAATAAAATGGCAATTCTTCTCATCGACGCGGCTTGCTTCTCACTAACGGAGGAGTGGTTGCCGGACTGCAATGATAATGTAAAAGCTTGTGATAGTGAAAGTGATTCTCTTACCTCTTCTGGCCTTTCCTCACGCCTTCTCCGCCCCGTCTCGGGTCCCACACGGGGGGACTGACCCATCTGCAATAAAAAATCATGAATTACGGTTCTGACCCAATCTGATCTCGGTTGCTGCCTATTATACCAATTCTTATCTACTGTATCTCACCTCTTCGGGCCTCTCATGGCGTCTTCTCAGCCGCGTCCAAGGGAGAGGTTGCTTCCACGGTTGACTGCAGAAATTGCTAGTGAATGAGCTTGCCGTACTGTAGTAGTGGTACTCATTCATTCGCAATTTCTACAGTAACCGGGGATCCCTCTCCCCCATCTCTTTTCCCTCTCGGGGGATCCGGGGCCAAACTGCAATGAAAAATCATTGGTTACGGTTTCAACCCAAGTGTGCAATAACGTTTATTGCTCGAATCAAGTCTACAAAAGATCAAAAATCATCAAAATATGTTTTTGGGGAACATTGCCGAAAATATGCCTTGTTGCACAGCCCTGGTTGCTAAGTTATAGACAAGTACCAAATGACTACCTCTGACCTGTTCTGGCCTATCTTTGGGCATTGTCCGATCCATCTCGGGGAGGGACTGCTTCCGCAGTTAACTGCAGAAATTGCTAGTGAATGAGCTTGCCGTACTGTACTAGTGGTACTCATTCATTCGCAATTTCTACAGTAACCGGGGATCCCTCTCCGCCCAATCTCGGTGTCGTTCCTCTCGGGGATCCGGTCCCATCTGCAATGGAAAATCATTGGTTACGGTTCCAACCCAATTGATCTCGGTTGCTACCTATCAGAACCAATACCGAATTACTATATCACCCATTTTCGGCGCCCTCACCAGATTGTTTTATATAGTGGGTCGAATATCGAAATATAGTGGAAAATCGTTATTTTTATTTTACATTGCAATGTTTCAGATAAAAATTACCCTTATATAGTGGGTCAATCCTCACGCTGTGAGGGTACTAAAATGTATGTACTATATCTCACCTGGTTCGGCCTCTCCTGGCGTCTTCTCCGCCGCGTCCCAGGGAGAGGCTGCACCCGCGGTTAACTGCAGAAGTCGAGACTGAATGAGCTTGCCAAACTGTACTAGTGGTACTCATTCAGTAACTTCTTCTACAGTAACCGGGGCTCACTCTCCGCCCATCTCGTGTCGTCCCTCTCGGGGGAACCGGGGCCAATCTGCAATCAAAAATCATTGGTTACGGTTATAACCATATGTTTTTGTTCTACTCACAATTTAAGAACTATGTTATTGCTCATTCGTCGTATTTTTGTGTATTTTTTGGCGAAATATGAGGTAAAGTGACCCGTAATTTGCAAGCCGACCAATTTATATACTGACCCGTACACAAAATGTGAGTTCTACAAAATGTATTGTTCAGACCTAATCAGATATTGGTAGCTGCATATCAGGTAGTTCCCTACGTCTATATCTCACCTCTTCTGGCCACTTATGGCGCCGTTTGTAGTCCCTCTCGGTGGAACCGGGTTCAAGCTGCAATCAAAAATCATTGGTTACGGTTATAACCCAATGAATCATCGATTACTACGTGATACACAAGTACCAAATGACTATCTCTCACCTCATCTCTGGCCTCTCCTTGTCCATTCTCCGATCCATCTCGGGTCCCACACGGGGGAAATGGCGCTTCTGCAATGAAAATCATTGGTTACGGTTGAAACCCAATCTGATCTCGGTTGCTACATATCAGACCATTATCGATATATAATAATAAAAGATATAACATAATATATAATAATAGTAAGGATATAGATAATCGCCGCATACACCCACTGAGATATCGGTACGTACGTATCGGACAAGTACCAAATGACTATCTCTCACCTGTTTCGGCCTCTCCTTCTCCATTCTCCGGTCCATATCAGAGGCGTCTTCATCGGTCTACTGTAGAATGCGCGACCGAATGAGCTTGCCTTACTGTACCAGCGGTACTCATTCAGTCCCTGATTCTACAGTATCCCGCCATCCTCCGCCCCATCTCGTTGCGTCCCTCTCGGTTGAACCGGGGCCAATCTGAAATGAAAAATCATTGGATATGGTTATAGGTCGATTTGCAATTTTAAATGCAATTTGCTGAATCCATTGCATAAAGTATATTATTATTAATCCCTGCCGTGAGTATTGTAGCTTCATAATACCTATTATCACAATACTTATCAATAACACCGAAATTTTACATCGTTCTAAACTCTAATAATTACACAAAACTAAGGTCAGAATCTAAAATCGTAATGCGAACTCATTGAAAATTAATAATATTATCAATAATATATAATATATGATTGAATGATCTCACCATGCTCCCTTCCTATCTTGAGGTACTTCAAATGCATATATACTTCAAATGCACATAGAACTGATTCAAATGAAGATATATCACAAAGAGCTTCAGCACAATATCTGTTACCTCTATCCTCTATCCATTCAAATACATAATACTCATATGAATATATTCATATGAGTTCAATGATTGAAAGTAATTATTGAAAGTAATGATAAATCATTGAAAGACACATAATTGAATGATTGAAATAAGGACCTATCTTGAGAAATTCAAATACATCAGAACGATATTAAGCATTGCATTCATTCAATTCAACCATAACTCAACTAACTAACTGTACATGAATATCTTCGATTGTCATTAACAACTAAAATCAATGAATACAATGAATACAATCAATATATACTCACATATAGGATCTCTCTTGTTTACATATAGGATCTCTCATTCGATTATCACCATCTAACCATCTTTCGAGAATCTGAAACAGCAAAACATTATTATACAAAATAATGTTTGACGACTTTTGAATCAAGAGTAGAATTTACTACAATAACTTAATGGTATCATTTTCATATGAGTATGAGCACTTTACAACGCATATATATTATAAATATGTACCTCAAGAGCATTAAGCTGTCCTTCATTACGATTAAATGATCTAAGAATAGTTAATCGATTCTCTGATATTTGGGAAAATTTCTCAAGAGCAATCAATGAGAATAGAATGACTTCTGGAGGACAATTATAATGCTGAATCAATCAATAATCATATAATAATATGAAGAATGAACTAACCACATTATCAAAAAAAAGATATTGTCTAGTAACAGTTGTACATATGGAACTACAACTAGCTCCAGCCATTTTCTCAGCTAAAGAACCAAGAACGATACAAACATTTCTATGCAATCCAATTGTTCGATGAGACTTAAAAAAACATAATAAAAGGCGTGTTACTCTTCCCTTTAATAATTCCATTATTGATGATGAACACTATCATTATAATTATCAATATCATTATAATTCAACGTCCAGATACATAATCCTGGACCAATCTGCACTGAAAAATCATTGGTAACGGTTTCAACCTAATCTGATCTCGGTTCGCTAAGTGATAGACAAGTACCGATATATAATAATAAAAGATATAAGGATATAGATAATAAAGCATATAATAATGTACATGCCAGCCTTCCGTTTTCCTTCGGAATATTTATGTCCTTTAGGTGCATATCATTCAAGTCTTCTACATTCATCATATATTATACTCTGATCTTCATCATCTCCAATAACGTACCTATAATATACATCAATCAATACAGATATACTGCATCTCCCTATGTTTGAAACGATAAGTAAGATATCAAATAAAAGGTGTTATAGGTGGTATTATTATAGGTATTGATTTATATATTTAGTAAAAATAATTATCGATAAGTAACATACCTAAAATGAAATTATGAATTATAATAATAGAATGATAATCTTTTCTTGATCAATTCATTTAGAATATTCTATAATTTAAATTATGGATTAGCAGATTGATCTTTGATCTTTATTATGCAATTCTCGTTCTCGCTAATCAATTGCCATGATAGGGCTGAAAATATAAAAAAAAAGATATAGTGCTGGTTTACAACCATTGATCAATACTCATAGACATGAAAGATGGGAAAGTGAAAACAAATTTATTATCATTTTGTAATATTAATTTTAATAAGGAATACGGATCGTAATTATTGAATCACAACCTAAACACTAAAATCGAACTAGTACACGTATTATAGTAATGATTAAACGTGAAATAACGTACAACCTATAATTAATCCGTAACTCACATTAGCTCAATTACAATCGATAAATTAAGTAAAGAAAGAAAGAAGAATGGAAACAGAAAACAAAACAAATATGGAAATGGAAAACGGAAAAGGAAAAGAAATGGAAAACAAATACGGAAAGAGCACAACTTATAGGTGGACGAGGAATGGGAGGACCATTTGAACAATAAATATAGATGGCTGATCACAAGACGTGAGAACGAAGCTAAGCCTTCAACGAAATCAGGCATACGGGGCTGTAAGAAGTCATGAATGATAGAAATATGCATGGTTGGAATTTCTCATGGAAACACATCTATAGTAAGATTCTACAGTATACAGTACAGTATGTAGTATACAAAATGTGATACGCAAAGCTCCCGATTTATTTTTCAACTTTAGTTCTACTCAAGTGGGTTCCAAACTAAAAAAAAACAACCAATTTTTGTAAAAAAATTCCACTTTTTTGGAGGTGTTTATTCCATGGTGTTTGATGGTTTGATGGCATATATAGTATGATGTTTACCTCAATCTTTTGCCTCGACTTGCTTCTCTCCTATCTGCTTGATCTTTGATGAGTGGTTGTCTCGATATCTCCTTCTGGAAAGATTGATGCGTTATTCGATTGACTATTCGCATATTAAAGAAAGTATAAGTCAAGCTAGATCGGCTCATCAATTTCACAGATTTTTGTAATAATAAAAATTATAGTCGAAACCGACAAAAATTCCGAGAAAAAAAAAACCAACTTTCATTTTCTCCGTGGTTATAAAATAATTTCAAAATAAACTCACGCTGCCCTCTTTATTTCTTCTTCCAATTGCTTATTGAAAGCAGGATCCCGGTTAACACCAGCTACACGTTGAATGACTTCTGAAAAAGTATCGCCGTTTGGAACATGTAACGTACAAAAAAATTCGTTAAGGCATCAAGTGTTTCCCCTGCATTTTACATGAGTCAAACGAACACAGCATAGTTTAAAAAGTATGTAGCAAACCATGAACCCTCACCCAATTTTTTTGCAAAAACATATTTACGCATTGTGCAGAAAAAGAGCGCATTTTGCGAAAAAATGATCGCATTTTGCGAATCTCTAAAGACCTATGGAACAATGTATTTAAAAAATTAATACCGAGGAAAAGGGCGACTTAGAGCTTGCTCACATATAACAATTTCTTTTTAATTTTCACTAACCGAATATTGCAAGATAGGCATCGGTATTCCTCAAAGGAGTTAACCCTTTGCCGTGTGATAGAGATAGAGTATGACGCATGCTCACAGGTAACAACTGGAAGGGAAAAACATTTAAAAAAATAAAATGGATCTTCGTTTGCTTACAGCATCAAAGAATGAATTCAGAAGGGTTCTGTACATAGACTTTATATCTGTACTACCGGTAATCATAGTTTTTATAGCCCTTTCGGCTATAATGCCAAGGTCAACCTCCTTTTCACCATTCAACATCTTCACGATATATTTCTTCTGTATTCCGGTCGAATCGACCAATCTATCAGGATCGAATCGGTAGAGTCGCTGCAAGTAATTAAGATTTTTGTAAAAGATAATGTATTCTTTACCAAAATATCAGAAGTCGTGCCAGTAGACGCTGCAGATGCACACATATCAGAGCGCAGCGTCGATAAATACCCTCCCATGACTCGCTGCTAAAACGAAAAAAATTCATTGCCCGTCCACTGCCAAAAAAAAGGAATAACCCAAGAAGTTTTATAAAACGAATTAAAAAAGAATTAAATTTGAAAGATTTAAATTCACATTTCGCAGTGTATTTTTAAAAAAAAAACCACTAAGACTTAAATTAAAAATTCCCGATTCTGGCTTTCGGGTATTTGATAGCTATTTCATATAACAAGAAAGATAAACCCACCATGGTTAGCATTCCTTCTAGTTGCTCGCCAGTACTGTAACCGCGCATATTGATGGCATCATGAGTTGGGGGGCGAGATAATGAAGTACCGTATTGCTGCAAATTTGGATTTCTATACAGACCATCTTCTCATAACTTTATATTACCTCAGCAACAGCTTCTCCTTTCCTTGATAATGACAGCAATTTCTTCATAGTTACAGTACACGTGTTCACTTCATCATCAAACTGAAATGATTCAAATTTCGGTTAAAGGAACAGGAAAGGAAAAAGTTGCAGTCAGGTACGACATCCGAACCGAAATGGATAAACGAAATGGAAACGGACTGCTATGCAACATAACGCGGTTTTCGATCTTATTAACAGGAAATCAATTAGTTTAAATAAAAATTAAATTTAGCATCTCACTTCATTTTTCATAATCTTCTGTTTCTTCGGTGCTACAGCCAACTCTGCCTTGGGTACTGGAGTGGTTGGAGGACAGCCAACCATTGTCTGAATTTAAATTAATCATACATTCAAGGATCGAACAACATTTGAAACAGAAATTAAATAAGCGAATGGGGAATGAGAGGGGCAATGGGACAGAGGGGAGTGCATGTTTCATTAAGTCTACATATGAACAAAACCTGCAATCCGCTCTCTCCCCTTACACCTCTCATTCCCTATTCACTTGTTTATTTGCTGTTTCAAATGTTGAATCGTAAATATAAAAATGCAATGTAATTTAAAATGGTTTAATTTAACAATGAAAATCACCTGCCGTCGGCTTCTCTCCATTGTTGACTCATCTCCCACATGATTCGACTCCACATCGATGATCTCGTCAGTCTAAATTGTTTATTGTATCGTTGAATACATTGTAGTGCATACAAACGGATTGGGGATGCGTGAAGTGTCTCCAATCTCTATCTTTGATTGAAGAGTATCTTTCTTTGATAGAAGAGTATCTTTCTTTGATTGAAAAGTGCTGTAGTTCATCGCCTCGTCAATCAATGAATTCTAAGAAGAATTAATTATCGTATACCACCTAACACCTTCACGTTAACGGTTATGGTACCCTATCACTGTTTGCCATTAATTTTGCTAAAATAAATGCCACTCACCACGTCGCAGCCATTGCGAAGCAATGCTGAGATGAGTATTCGAGCAGGTTGTAGACGGGAGTTCTGTAAAGCCTACATTTATTAGCCTTTCAATAAAAACAGTTCACCTTCGAATAGAACTCATCACTATCTCCCGATGACAGACACAGTATGCAGTCATCCTGAAAATAAATTTTCAATTAGTTCTGATAATTGGAAAACGAATTAAACAAACCAATGTGAATCCAGCTTTGAGGATGATATCTAATCTTCCTGCCATTACTCAGAACTGAACTGACAAATATTTAAGTGATGGTTCATATAATTAAAAGTACATGAAGCCGACATAAGACGGATGCCCGGATAGGCATACAAACGTTGGAATCAAGCTTTAATCTTCATAAAATTTTCACAATACTAAGGAAAATGGAGTGCTTTGCAGATGGAACTTTGTCGGATGAGAACCGACAGAATGATAACCGACAGAATGATAACCGACAGAATGATAACCGGAAGCTACCGGATGGGAACCCACATGATGAACACTGAGCGTATAAGACCTGCTTTATGACAAATGATTCAAAATTTCGGTTCGCATCACGTGGGTTCTCATCAGGTAGCTTCCGGTTATCATCCTGTCGGTTATCATTCTGTCGGTTCTCATCCGACATAGTTGAATCAATTTCAACAAGTAACACAAAAGAACTACAACTAAACCAAATACAACTAAAACACGAATGTATAGATGCTATTTACGTTCTAGTAAAGATGAAGGGAGCGGTAACAATGTACATTCTGATATCTAATCTCACGAGAACACAATGGCTAAGAACTGATTGAGGGTTTATTTCTACGTAGTCATAAGACTGATTAGGGACCAATCTTCTCAGAAGATTTACTTCCTCGCTCTCTCTTAATACACTAGCAACATGGGAGTATTTAGGATCTTTCGCGATGGCATTTGCCAATACCGATATGACTTTACCGACACGCAAGAGTTGCCCTAGCACAAAACAGCGGGAGTTGGTTACAACAGTACAAACTACTCTTGCATACAATATTTTTCCTCCAGAGTCGAAGGAAATTATTGAATTGGATGACTTTCGGTATTCATCAATTAGATATGATCGAAGCCTTCTACCTCCTATTTCTGCATTGGGCCTGAATTGGCATGTTTAATAAAGGTCGCAAAATTTCACTAACCACAACACGCTGTCATGACCGTGGAGGTGAACGACGTATTCCTTGTGGGCTTGCCACGCATGGAGTTTAGCTTGAGGAATGGCACCACGAAGAGGTCTCTGGAGAAAAAGATAATAAACAAAGCTTTATTATGTTTTTTTTCGGTGCATAAGCATTTTGGAGTGTTTTGAATCCAAAATATAACAATCTGATGGGCCACAAAATTACTGCGAAAGGCAACGATAGCCATCCGTTGTTTATCGACGGTTGGCTACATATTGGGAGGCAAAACACTCCAAATTTAACGCAGATCCATACTTAGCGTAATGTGCGTGAGGCAGATGGAAGGATGTATAAAGCATACATCCAAAGAAACTATCAAATGGACAATGACTCACTGCCCCTCCACCATTAGACTTTGACTGTCCAAGGTATCGTCCAAGTGCAGTCTCAGCAGCCTTCCGAAGAGGATTCTTCTTGTCGCCAGCAATCACCTCCAAATCCTCCGTGAGGGACGATAGAAGAATGGATCTGATAAACATCGTTTGTTTGCAAATACTTTTCATGAATTCACCTCCGATGAATAGCTGACACATGTGTTGTTGTCACCGGACCCTTCTTGATAATATGATTGAGTGCCTCGAACATGCTTGAGGAAGATGCGAAAGGCGGAGAAATGGAGTTGGAAGTTGAGTGCATGAGGAAGGACTGCAAGAGTTCTCTTAGCTATTAGGTTGAGCTAGAATTAACGGTGAATCTTTTTAGTTCGGCTTTATTGATACTGCACAATAGCCCCTCTCTCACTTCCCTTGATATCAGTCAGTCCAATCCCCCGCCATTTGAGAAATGCCGAACATTTTCGTGTTTCGAGGAAGGAATCAAGCCGTTGCCCGCACTTTGGCAGAAGACCAAGAAGTTCAAAAACCACGGTTAAATAAGACTCATACGAATATTAACATAAACAATTACAAAACTAACGTGGCATTTCAAATTGAGTGAACTCTCGCCAAACGAATCAGTCCACATCTCCTTTAGCGCCGCAACAACGTCGTCGAGCAATCGACCGAATCTCACGTACTTGTCGGGGTCACCTGCAAGTATTGGAATTTTGTACAATACTGTAAATGCACCAACCGATGATTATGAGCCTCACGCATAATAACAGAGTGCAGGCAGACACTCTGTCGTCGTTGAACAGCTGAGAATAGGCAACAGGGGGGGCGATTAGAAGCATGAACTTGAAATGTAGTAAATTGTTAGCACACAGTTAAGCCGCCAATTATTCAAACCTGTAAATACTCTATACCACTCATTGTCCGAGAGCCAACAGAAGAGGGTGTGCACAGGCGATGGAGAGAAGAAGAAGGAAGGCGCGCTCGGGCAACTGCATCATCAATCAGTTTGATTGATCCTGGCTTCAGCTGCAGTTGCGAGAGCGGACGGCTGGACTTCTTACCCAGAAGACCTAAACGAGAAGGAATAATATTTAGACATATTTGTAACAAATACTTACTGTGAACCAAATCTCTGCAATATCCCAATTCCTCATCATGTAGAATGTCGCAGGCAGCCTCGGTCATGGGGATCAACCTTTGAAACTCCGTCAAACCTTGATATATTGGGATCAAGGTAATGGTCGTTAAAGAACTTTCGAACTCACTTCCAAGACCGTGTTTCGAAGCACGAGCCGAAACGATTACGTCACCTCTCGACCGCGCACCTGTGGATCATTCAATGAGAGGATGCCAAAGTGATAGAACAAAAATAAACCTCACTTACCTGAACCGAGATTCAGGGGGAAGATCGTTCTCGTTCCAACTCGGATCGCGGAAACGAGACACAGATTGCACGAGTGTGATCCAGTCTTCGCATTCCATAGTGATAAGTCGTAGGCCTTATGCAGTGCCTGAATGTGTCATAATTCAATATATTGGAATTAAAGGTAAATTTGATTACCTGTTTATCGAGAATTGATCCCATGAGGACAGGATGAAACGAGAACACTCTATCTGCCACATGAATACGTACTGCACAATCATCTATTTCAGCCTTCAAGCCTAAAGCATTTGCATTATGTAACTGCGACCTTATGATCGGACGGTCAATGGGACCTCTGCAGTGTGCTGGTGCCAAGTGAATGCCCTACAAACCCTGTACATCCCAAATATTTCGGTGACGCAACAAGGCTACAACAATAAGCATTTACCTTGGATTAAGATGTTGCACGACGCAGTGCTGAATGCACTGCTCAGAGTCCCTAGTCTACAAAAGACCACATTGCAAGCTCTAGCTCGTGTTTGCATAGGCAAAGAGGCGATCGAGAAAAAGACAGGCCAAACTGCCTTGCTGAAGCATTTTTATTTTAAAATTAAATCCCATTACTACATCAAAAATTATCCTACCCGAGGCCGACCTTGTGAGTTCCGTCCGTATTGCACAGAAGAGGTGTCTTGATGATACCACTGTCGAATTCCACCGCTGACTCCATCGCGTTCGAAAACGCGGTACAATCCGAGAGATCACTAGGCACGGTGTAACAAGCGATCAATGAAGCGTTCCTGAAAAGAATATAGGAATGACGAAAAGGATGTGAAAATCCGGCAACCGAAGGAGAACTGTGGGGGGCATAGCACCATGATATTAGTTTCAAACAATCAGAAACCATGGCTTGTTGTATGCCATTCGATAGAGCATCGAAAGATACATAATAATCCCATGAGTTTCATGAGTTTTCATAGCACTGTGTTCGAGAAATATGAAATTTTCCAGATTTTGGCCAATTTTTGTCGCTCTGATCTCATGACTTACACCATTATTTCCAGGGCCTGGATTTTTCATGTTGGGTAACAATGGATGTGCTACCCGAATATCACACTTATTTGGACCAGCTACCAGCCATTCATGAAATTCGGAAAATTTCATATTTCTCGAACACGGTGCTATGAAAACTCATGAATCTTGGGATTATTATGTATCTTTCGATGCTCTATCGAATGGTATACAACATGTCATGGAAATCACATTTCGATTTTTCGACTTTTAGAATATCAAAAATCAATAATTTGGATCATTTTTTGGGGAAAATGTCCCCTAGGTACTCCAATCATGAAATATGGATCACCTAGGATGATTTTGAAACATTGTGCCATGCCCCGCCGCTCTTACGGAGAAGGCGTTTTAATAGTACTACGCCACCTACCTTGCATGCACACGACGATGTTCCTCAACAATCAATGCAGCGGTTCTTTTCAGCACTTCTTCATACATGGCATTGAATGGAGTATACGAGAGGCTCATGAGTTCAGGACTGCTGAAAGTACACACTTTGGTTGAGGGAAAACGTAATTCTACATACGCGCATGCTAGCGGACACGGCGAAGTAGATGAAGAACGTGGAGATGAACATCCCGCACAATAGTGCTTTTCTTCAAATCCAGCACACTTGAACTTCAACCGACAGTGACGATCGAGGTCTCTGTATGTCAATGGTACAGGATGCGTGAGCTGCGTAGCTTCATATTCGGAAGCAGACCACCCAAAGTGAGCGAAGTTGGAAGCGTCTATGGTTAATCTGTCACCTATCCTCATCGGATCTAAAATAGACAATAGATAAGAAAATTTGGAAAACCATTTTTTCCTACCCTTGGGAACTTCTTCTTCCTCCTCCTCCTCCTCCTCTTCCTCCTCCTCCTCCGTCGCCACCTCCTCCTCTTCCTCTTCCTCTTCATCTCCATTCCCGATGGACAGATCTACAACAAAACTGCTTAAAACACCAACAAGCATACAGAAATGAACATATGAACATTGTACATTAAGCATCGCACAATGTGTACGCTAACAGTGGTTAATAGTTGGAATTAAAAAAAAATAAAATGGAATTTTGCTAACCACTACTAGACGACTGCCTGCTGTAGTCGCCATCGGACAGCCGCGAACTCGCTTGCTCTTCTGTAATAGAAGGTAAAATAAAGTTCAAGGCAGAGAAACCTTTAATGCGACGTTACATTTGTGTTACGCGCCTGCGCCATAAGTGCGCAATGTGTTACATTTCGCTCCGTCGGCGTCGGCGTACATTTTGGAATATACAGGGTCTCGAGTGGAAAACCCTGATCGGATATAAAATGGTAGTCAACAATTGTTGATCGATGGTTATTGATGGTTACGGTACCTTCTAACCTTGTCACTATTGCCTTTCAGGGTTTCTTTTATTGTTGCAGGGCGCTGGCGCGTAACACAAATGTTACGACCCATAACGATTTGTTTTTATTTATTTATCATACATCGCGAAAATACACCGACATAATCACTCAGAAATATTTTGCCAATCTTCTTGCGTGAATTATGAAAATGTCAACGCATTTGCTGAATTTAATCGTTTAATTATGCAATTAACGAATTAAATAAATATTCGCTGAAAAAAATGGCTTGAAGCCTGGGAAAAATCGGTCCGCAATAAATTGCGAGGGTTAAAATAATTATGCAAATCATAAAATTATGCACTGCATCTGAATTCTATAGACTCAAAAGCAAGAAATAGGAAATACAATGAAAAGAACTAATTAAGGAAAAGAATAAATCGGTTCGGTACATCCGGCTGTTGTCCGGCTATGACCGATAAAACTACAAATTTTCCCGGATCTTGCCGGTTGTTTTACGATCAAACGGCATCACTGCCGCCGAGATGGCAACAATTGTCAACCAAGTTGCAATTATATTGGTAATAATAGTCGTAAATGACAGGGGTACTACAGGTGGGTTACGGTAGTTGGTCAAATTGCATTTTATTTTGTTGTGGTATAGTGATCAACTGTGATTAGGTCATGCGCGATCTCAAAAGGATCGTATCCACATACGTTGTTGACAACGTGTTGTTAGGCGAAAGGATGTAAAGCCGCTGTAAACCGAGCGAGAATTTTGGGATTACAGTAACGGAAAACATAACAAACATGGGGTCCAACCGGCCCCGGATATGTAAATAGCGTGAACTCAAATTGTGAAAAGTGAAATGTTGATTGGCTTTACCATAAAAATGCTCATATCGAATTAATTTTAGTTCTTTAACTCTGATTTTTGTACACAACAAGCGTACTGACGTAATTGAAACAGGATATTGTATAAAAATATAAGCGATAGATCAAGTTTATAATTTAGCGAGAAACAAAGGACTCACCGTGTACTCGATCCAATTCATCTCCTACTAATCGTCGTCTCTTTGTGTTCGTAGGCGGGTCGCCTTCCTTTCGTGTAGATTCTGAATAAATCAATTTTTAATTGTTACAGTAACAATACCGTAAGTTAAACACAGTACCTGTACGATCACAATCTATTGCATGAAGAAAGGAGTCGCCGCACTTGCACACAGAGCCTCCTGCAATTTATTATCACTTACTTTTGTTTTTAAAATTTTAAAATTGGTTTATTATTTGCTTATGAAATAAAACATGACTTGTTTGCTACTTCCTCAAATACAATACTGAATACGCGAAAAGAGATAGAATGTATTAAAATTAAACACAAACCAGAGGGAAACATTGATGACAATATGGGAAGGATAGACGATAATCGACACTCACGTGATCTGAATGAATGAAGGAATGAATGAAATGGAATGAATGAATGGATGAATGAATGAATGAATGAATGAATGAATGAATGAATGAATGGATGAATCAATGAAGGAATGAATGAAATGGAATGAATGAATGGATGAATGAATGAATGAATGGATGAATGAATGAATGAATGAATGAATGAATGAATGAATGAATGAAGGAATGAATGGATGAATCAATGAAGGAATGAATGAAATGGAATGAATGAATGGATGAAAGGATGAATGAATGAATGAGTAAATGAATGGATGAATCGATGAAAGAATGAATAAAATGGAATGAATGAATGAATGAATGAATAAATGAATGAATGAAATGGAATGAATAAAATGGAATGGATGAATCAATGAAAGAATGAATAAAATGGAACGGAATGAAGCAATGAATCAATGAATGAATGGATGAAAGGATCAAAGAATGACTGAATGAATGAATGAATGGATGAATCAATGAAGGAATGAATGAATGAATGAATAAATGAAGGAATGAATGAATGAATGAAAGGATCAAAGAATGACTGACTGACTGAATGAATGAATGAATAAATGAATGAATGGAACGGAATGAATCAATGAATGAATGAAGGAATGAATGAAATGGAATGAAAGAAATGGAATGAAAGAAATGGAATGAATGAAATGGAATGAATGAAATGGAATGAATGAAATGGAATGAATGAAATGGAATGAATGAAATGGAATGAATGAATGAATGGAACGGAATGACTGAATGAATGAATGAATGAATAAATGAATGAAATGATCAAAGAATGACTGAATGAATGAATAAATGAATGGAACGGAATGAAAGGATGAATGAATCAAATAATAATAATAATAAGAAGAAGAAGAAGAAGAAGAAGAAGAAGAAGAAGAAGAAGAAGAAGAAGAAGAAGAAGAAGAAGAAGAAGAAGAAGAAGAAGAAGAAGAAGAAGAAGAAGAAGAAGAAGAAGAAGAAGAAGAAGGAGGAGGAGGAGGAGGAGGAATCACTGAATAAATAAGATAAAAGCGTCGCATGCATGATAGAGAGCGGCAGTAAAACAAAATGGAAATCAGGCAAGAGATATGAAAGCTTATAGCAATAACAATAATAAATTATAATTTTCCAAATATCTACCTGTTGTAGCCGCTCGACCAAACGTTGATTCAAATGCTTGAATAGGCCTTCGCGTGAACTGAAAAGATAATACTGTTTAATATGATACACCTGTTTAATATCATACACAAGGAATATCAAAGAAAGAAATAGAAAGTAGCAGAGTGATTGATTAGCAGGATAAAGATAAATGTAAAGATAAAGAAAGATGAAAGATACAAAAATAGAAATGACAAATAAAAATTTATCATAATGATTATCGAAATATCTACCGAGATTCACTCCCACGCTACTTGACTGCTACAGCTATGACCTTACGGTCACAACGTCGATCACGTGCGAGGGCTCACTAAAAAATGTAAGGATAATACACAAGACAACAAGATGAAACGACAATAGTAAAAGCAATAGCTACAAAATATGAATCTAAACCAACACTTAGAAAAACGTTATGAAAATCGCGCATGATTTAATTAAATTTAATAGCAAACTCAATATCATCCAACAAAATTCGCGAAACAACGGCAATCAACTAATTACAATGCCCAACCTACGCAGCTTAGTCTAAACGCGTAATAATCACTCCAATATACAATCCCTAATAATGCAAGAAGTGAAATCGCAGCGTGAATAAGCGGGCGGAGGAGGAGGAAATCAAGCAAGAAATAAAATAATAATAATAATAATAATAATAATAATAATAATAATAATAAGAAGAAGAAGAAGAAGAAAAGCAAGGGAAAGAAGAAGACGGAGAAGGATGAGAAGAAGAAACAAGGAGGAAAAGGAGAATAATTATAAATAAAAATAATAAGAATAGTAATAATAGTAATAAGAATAGTAATAAAAGAATAAATGAGCGCCGCAGCACAATCGGTAAGCATAATTAGAATGGTACAGATAAATGAATAAAGATGAAACATAAAAGTGGATAAGTAAATAAAATATTTACCTGAACCAGTCAATGTACGCCTGCCTGCAGAACGACCGATACGAGTGTCTCGAACCCACTGAAATACGAACATTAATATTTAAACCGGGCAGGTGCAGGTAAAAAATTAAAGAAAAATACGCATAAACAACAAGACATGCTCACGGAACAACAGCAGATAGACAATATGGCCCCAAAACAACTCTAACTCTAGACGCACACACAGGTCATTAATTTAACATTTCAAACAACCTCAATATACTACAATAAAATAAGTAAAACGACTAATCTAAATTAAAATTCAACCGCACTTCGAAAATTCAAATATTAGGCTTCAGCTCCTCTACCACACCACGGAATTTCTATTTCCCGGCTCCCTCTCCGGCGCTATTCCCACTATCGTCCGCGGACGCTCCTCCCCTAAGATGTGCCGCGGTCGAACCGTTCGTTTCGCCCGCGGGCGATCGGAGTCACAAATCTCACCCGCCGATCGCCCGCGGTCGCTCGATCGCCCGCATATCACCCTCGAATCATCCGCGGGCGCTTTATCACCCGTTGGGCTCCCGCATTTCTCACGCTTTTCGACCATCCAAAAACGGGAGTGATATCTCCGGAGAGCTCCTAATCAGATTATCACATGTGAAAAATATATCGATTTTTTGTTGTATGATCATTTGTTGTATGATCATTTCGAGGGTTTCTTTGAAGAAATGCGTACAAGTCACGTTTTATAAAAAGCTCTACTTCCTATCACCATCTATCACATATCACTATGGTTACCTCGGGGCTCTTTCCCTCTGTTCACTGGCTCTATTAATCGGTACTAGCTGTAGTTACTTGTATCTTTGCAGTTATGGCACTTCATTTCGAAAAGAGTTTGGAGACGTGGCAAGAAACTGCATTGAAAGATGCACTAGAATTGGAGAAGAAGGTACTGTAGTTTTATCTTAAAATAAATTTATACTTTTTATAGGGTGCTGATATCGTTGTTCATTTTCTCATTGGCTCGTATCTGGGTGAAGAAATACATGTTGCACACACAGCTAAGTGTCCTCTTCCTGATACACTTGATGCTGAGGTTTGGTTTGGGTTACGGTAGTTACAGTATGATAAGTACTTATTTATTCAGAATTATGATGATTTATCTAAGTTGCTTGATGTAGACTGGATAACAGATCATTCAGAGAAGGTTCTCCGTATGCTTCCTGGAGGAATTACTGTCGTAGGTACAGTTTCATCTCATTTTTTAATTTAATTTATCGATTTTACAGGAATTGCTGCGTTTTGTAGTAAGAAAACTTTTAGTGATCAAAGAGTAACACTATCGAAGGCACTAGTGAAGACACAACGAATGGCTACTCTACTGTCATCTCTCGATATAGAACCATTTCCATCTAAGATGGTAATTTCAATATTCGCATCTTTAATTTTTAATCGATTTTGCAGACTTTGATTCATATCGACTTGACGACTAAAAAATCTTCATCGATAATTACTGATGTTGTGAAGAGAGGTGCTGATTCGCCTACTAAGATTACATATACCGCTCTTAAATGGGTTAGATTTTTTCGAAGCTACCGTAATCTATTATCTATTGATTATTTTAGATTTCTCTTGTGACTCGTGTAGCAGTAGATATTCGATATGCAATCGATGTAATTGCTAAAGATGATTTCTATGCTGAGTTTACATCTGCTATTAAACCATGGACAACAGCTTTATTCTCTGATGATACTATATTCACTTTCGATGGAGAGGTTTGACACTAATCAATATATTACTTTGAATATTATATGGTACTATAGATCAAAGATGATGCCGAAGCAATGGTAAAGGATCCGAAAAAGATGAAGAATACAAATTCAGTTGAAGTAGTAATGTATACTGCATGTGGTGGGTAATGATTAGAGTACTGTAACTGATTATCTATTCAGCTTCATCATCTCAATGTAATAGTATTCATAAAGTTGGTGAGATATTCGAAGTAAGCTTTGATCTGGCTGTTAGAGCTTCTCTTCCTATCAAATCATCTATTGGTGATGCTAAGGTACTTGAATATATCCAGTGTTAAGAGATATTTATTACGGTAATTCTAGAGAGCTCTTCGTCATCATATTGTTCGTCAATTGATGGCACGAGCTTCACTTCATTATGAAAGTATGGAGCTACAAGAGGAAGGAGCTAGAGCTAGTCCTGCTCTTCATCAGTTTCCTAGGTATCTATATATCTACAAATGTATTCATTATTGTTATTGTTGTAGGGCTGCGACTACAGTAATCCCAACTGGTGGATGTCTTCTAGTCTATGACTTCTTATTCGAAGGAGATACCGCTGATGATGCTATCAAGAACTTCAATCATCTATTAGGTCTAGAAGTTTCTTCAGTAGAACAGATAGATGAATTATGGGAGAGAAATCTAAATGAGGGTGAGGTAGAGGAACCATCTCTTATCATTCAACATGCTCATAAACCTCCCATCCAATCCTCATCTATCTCATTCTTCCTCATCTTCCTTGCAATTATTGCTGTCATTGTGGCTATTGTCATGTTTATCGTTATCAAATCGTCTTAGACAATCCTTCATACTCTTAATTTATTTTGTGATTCATTTTTTTTTTAAATTTGGCATGTACAGTATCTTCTCTAAAGAGCGTAATAGAAATTCATACAATACAAATAGTAATTTATAAATATTTCCAGAACGTTTTAAGACATTCCCTTTTGTATATTGTGTATTGTAATATCAATTTGAATAAATCTAATTGGTGGGAGATGTATCAAAAGTATCCTGATATCGGAATGAAGTGGACCCTACTCGTAGAGGAATTTAAATTACTAAATTACAAAAGTATAAGCCAAGCAATGAAAATGATTCCAAGGTACAGGAAAACATCTCCAAGGAATTGTTCTTCTTGATGTTGTTGTGATCCAATATTAGGAGGATCAGGACGACGATCCATTGACGAATTGAAGAAATTGGCAAACATCGAGAATGGGAAGACACCTATTAACATAGTATACGGTATGTTATCAATAAGGCTAAACTACATACCTATTCCGAGCGAGAAGTGCATTCCACCTCCTGTTCCATTTTCCCCGAAATGAAATCCAGGAAATCCTTGAGGAGCTTCTTGTCGTTGAGCACGCGGCCGAGGAGGCACTTTGTCTCGAGGATCTGATTCGTTTCCGCCCCTTCCGTACAAAGGAATCACCTAAAATGTGGATATAATACGACTACCATAATAATAAGATCATACCTTATCTCTAGAGATAAGAGCCTTGCATACAGGGCAAACTTGTCTGTTTGGACGAGTATCAAGCCATTGAACAAGACAAGGCCAACAGAATAGATGACCACAATGAGAAACTACTGCATCTTTAGCCGTATCCAAGCAAATGTTACATTCGAATCTTGAATAAATTATGTTACAATCATATTATCAGACCAGAAATATAAACAAACCTAGAGTTATCATCGTTGTTAGTTCCTTTATTTTCGTTGGGCTCTTTTGAAGACTCACCACTAGTACCCTGAGATGGAATTTCAGTACTGCCTTCGGCAGACATGATTATAAGGATCGATAGTCACAAGTAACCGTTGATAGCGAGTATTACTGTGACGTCACTCTTCAGGCAGAAATTAAGAATATACAGAAAATTATCTCACTCGCTGTATTCTATTTTGCGGTTTTGAATTTTAATTTCGAAAATTCAACTTAACGCTTGATTTATAATTTAATTCAGCTAGTTTAACGTACAATGCCTTTTATTCTTTGTATGCACTTCTTAAATGCAAATCATGCAATCGAAAATCCACAATACCTCAAATTTTCACTTATTGATTTTACGGATGCGTTGTGTTTAATTTGTTCGCGCAATTGCGTGTTGCGTGTAGTATTGACGCTGTTAAAATTCGAAATTTGAACAAGAGTTTTCAGTTGACAAGTGTGATTTAGCCAACCTCATTTTTTTTAAATAAAATTTCGCTAGATAGGATAGGTATTCCTCTTTTTGATGATCTCTACTACATCTACGTTGCATTTGCATTAAAATATTATATTAAGATGACGTTTGTCTGCGCCATTAGCGGACAGGTTGCTGAAAATCCCGTTGTTTCTCCTGTCTCTGGCCAAATTTTCGAGAAGCGATTAATAATCAAGTTTATCATTGAAAATGGAACCGACCCTATCTCCAATGAGAAGCTATCGGAGGACCAGGTTTGATTACTCTGTTTGATTCCTTTTAATAAGTTATTCGCAGTTGGTTGAACTGAAGGCTCCTGCTGCTGATGCTGCTCCCCGTTCTATCACAGCAACATCTATTCCATCCTTACTCAAGATTCTTCAAGATGAATGGGATGCCTGCATGCTACATAGTTTCTCTCTCAGACAACAATTACAATTAGCGAGACAGGAGCTATCACATTCTCTCTATCAAGTATGCTGCGAAGGATAATGCTAATTATCCGGTAAAATTGCTTTCAGCATGATGCTGCATGCCGTGTCATCGCCCGTCTTACAAAGGAGTTAACAGGAGCTCGTGAAGCTTTATCTACATTGAAGCCTCATGCGTCTAATCTCGCTGCCGGTGATTCTGACGTCAATATGGAAAGGAGCGTAGAGGAAGGTGGAATGAGCGATGCTGTTGCTAAAAAGCTTGATGACAAGGTATTTGATCATTTGAATATATCGAGTTTTCATTTTGAATACTTTTAAGGCAAAAACTCTCACTGCTGCAAGAAAACAACGTGGAAAGGAAGTTTCTGAAGATCTCGCTAAATCTGAGGACATTTCAGCTCTCAAACAGGCAATTACTTTTCGTTACCTGTCCATCACGTTGTAAGTGATTTAATTGTAAATTTAATTTCAGGTTGCTTCGCACAATGCAATTCATTCCGCTGGTGTTCCTGGTATCACCGCTCTCGATGTTCAAGTGTGTAATTCGTATCCATAAATATGGCTGATGATTTGTTTCTAGGGAGACTTGGTTCTTACTGGTGGTGCGGACAAGACTGTTGCATTGTTTAATGTAGTCAAGGAGCAAGTAGTTACTGTATTCAAAGGACATCAAAAGAAAATCAATGGAGTAATTCTTCATCCCGATCAAAATACTGCTGTCTCCTGCTCCAGTGATTCTCAAGTACGACCACCTCTTTTCTTGACCATGCAAAGATTTTTTTATATAGTTGATTGATATATTCAAATTAATTTTATTTGTTGTAATATAGGTGCGTGTATGGAGTGGATCGGATGAGAATTGTCGTCATGTGATTGATACTCATCAAGCACCTGTCACTGGAATATCTCTTCATGCAACTGGAGACTTCGTTCTCTCCGTCTCTGATGATGGTCATTGGGCTTTCTCTGATATCGTAGTCGGAAAGACTCTTTGCAAGGTTTCTATTTCTTTTTATCATTATTATTTCTTCTCCCCACAGAAAAAAAGTGTCGTTTCATAAGACAAATCTGGTGCCTTTTAAATGCATTTATTATTATCATTATTATTAAACGGTAAATGACTGAACGTATAGTACTCGTTGCAGATTCGTGGAGATGATTCAGGAACGATCGGTGTATCATCAGCTCAATTCCATCCTGATGGCCTCATCTTTGGAACTGGAACTGCTGATTCTGTGGTCAAGATTTGGGATCTCAAGCAGCAGGTAATTTTTCTAGGTATATGAATTCTTTATATTTTTGCACGTATATTAATAGCTGTAACTATGAACCTCAATAAAACCCTTTAGTCGCATCTATCCATTTATTGATTTATCCTGATATCCTAATAAATATTGGTTGTGTTCATAAGATATACACGAATGCATCGTTATAGGTTCGAAAAGTATGTTACAAACTACGAAGCCTGACCGCATTTTGAGCCGAAAATTTCCGTAAAATCGAAAAACATGACCGCATTTTCAAAATGTGTAACGTAGCTATTTGACCTATGATTACTGTATCTCCTTTGATGTTTTTACTAAGAATATTTTATGTCAATAGAGGGATAATTAATTATAATCCGTTTGTAGACTAACGTAGCAAATTTCCCTGGTCATTCTGGTGCTGTTCGATCGATTGCTTTCTCAGAGAATGGATATTATCTCGCTTCTGGAGCTGAAGATGGAGAGGTTTACATTACTTATCATAAAATATTACGGTATTCATTGTTGAACAAATTTGTAGGTTAAACTGTGGGATCTTCGTAAGCTAAAGAATCTGAAGACTATTTCCATCAAGGATGGCAAATTCCCGGTATGCTAGATAGACTGTCTATTTATTTAGTATATTGGATAGTAAATGAATGAATGTCAGGTGAATGATATCTTCTTTGATGAAAGTGGAACATATCTTGGAGTAGCAGCTAATGATTTATCTGTTATCCATGTCAAACCATGGACTATCATCGCTTCTTTCGAAGAGAGTCAAGTATGTCTTTGAATCTATTTAAAAAAAATCACATTATAACTTAAAATTTCGTGACGAGGACTGATTAGATGCTCACGTTTTGCTTTGCGCTCATAATCATAAATTAATAATTTGATAATATTACTGTATATAATTGCTCATTTTGCTCATTAAACGATTGAACTGGAATCCTAGTTTCGCCTCTTTTTTCCACTTTATTTTTCATCGAGATGTGTTTCCATTTGAACAAATGGATTTAATTAAAAATTTGATTAAAAATATTCAGTCTGCTGTAACTGGAGTACGATTTGGACCAAATGCTCTATCACTATTATCAACTGGAATGGATAAGACATTGAGGATCTATAAGTAATCTAATATATTTGTATTACAATAGTTGTATCATTTGTTCTCATTCATTCATTTATATTGTATTTCTTCATCTCATCAATTCCTTCCTCTACTTCTTTAACTAATATATTGGTTGTTACGTATTATCGTTCTCGTTCGTTGAAAATGAATTCTGTTTTTTTTTCCTTTTTATAAATTATAGTAATTACGTTTGCACGCTCTGTTGAGTTTCAAGGATTCATTCTCATTTTCACAGTCCATCGATAAATATTTGCGATCTCTAATCTATTCTTCTCTCAAAAATCAACATAAACGTCATTATCGTTGTTGATACTTAAAATTGATTTTGATAAAACGAGGAAGAAATATTATAAAGAAATTGTCAGGAAGTTTAGTGACCATAGTCTTGAGTTGATTTCGTTATCAATTTCTCTTCTCCAAAAGGTAAATTGTTTTGAGCCTATGAAGTAGGATTTGTTATATGGTTGTTTAATCAGGAGATGCGTAATTCTTCAGCTGGTGGTTCGGTATCGCTCGACATCTCCGAATCACGTATGTGTTTTCAGAGATATTTCTATATTTATATTTCTTCCCGGTTATGCACGTAAAACATTAGTAATTGTACCTACTGATATAAGTACACGAACTATTCATACTGTTATTCGTACTATAGATGGTATTACAGAGCGGAAACGCAGTCAATTGGATACTTCAGGAGGTCCTCCACCGAAGAAATCAACTTTCCATAGAGGTTAGAGTCTTTAATATATTGTATGTTTATGATATATAAATATATATATAT
Organism: Parapristionchus giblindavisi; assembly: GCA_943737045.1. Taxonomy (NCBI): domain Eukaryota; kingdom Metazoa; phylum Nematoda; class Chromadorea; order Rhabditida; family Diplogasteridae; genus Parapristionchus; species Parapristionchus giblindavisi. Next base: position 372,094 of record CALSFV010000306.1, on the reverse strand, counting down.
ATATATATGTATATATTTTTATCAATGTGCTTATTAACGAAACGAAACACAAAAATGAGGAGTGAAAAATATATATACAGCTTGGGATTCGCTAATGTCCTATGTATGGTATAATGGATCTAGAGGAAGAGATAATGAAGTGATTACTGTACATGATACGAGTGAAGATGATGAAGAACCTCAACTTATTCAAGAGATTATTCATTTAGATCGTAAGTTGTATTTTTCAAATTTCATTAGCATCTTCATATCCCATATCCCCGTATCACATTTTAAGGCAGGGAACCAGATGCATAGGTTGACGTTACAGATTTTCAAAATGCGCTAGGATATATTTATCACATGAACGATACTGTCGAAAAAAATGTGTGGAATAATGATTAATCAAACAATATAACAATCCCGAAATGCGGTCAGGCTTCGTTGTCTGTAGCGTACTTTTTCGATCTATGGCCAGAGGGGAATCATCAACGGGAAATTGTTTAAACAGCAAAGAATTGATTGTGATTGTAATTTTTATCTTGCTTACCTTAAACCCACATAAAGATATTATTATTGTAGGTGTAGAAGAAGTAATCAATGTGCCTGATGAATCGGCAGATGAAGAATTATTGATTATAAATGAAAGAAGTAATGATGAAGAAGATGAAATACCCATTATACGAACTCCTAATGTATCAACAATTGAAAAGTTCAGATTCCCAATTCACTATCTTTTTAAACTATTTTAATTTAGTCTTAATTATTCGAAGAATACTCGTCGAGATATTATTACGATTGATTCAGATAAAGATGAAGATGAAGAAGTGAGATGCTTTTTCATATTTTTAATCCTACAAGCGTTCATGAGATGAATAGATTACTGTAACCTTCTTTTTTTTCATATTAACTTAGTTGTAAATCTTTTTTCAACGATGATTGAGATGAACTTGTTATTAGTTTATTGATTGATAATGAATGATGATTGATCAGATCTTGGATGTAACTGGACGACGATTAGAATGTCGTCCAGTACTTGATTCTACTGTATCATCTGAAGTGAAGACTACACGTCTATTGGAATATGTTACATTTCAATCTACAATGAATGCTTGTACTCATTCACCATCTCAATCATCAACTACATCACAAGATAGACAACGATTACATGTATATGAAGATGGAATAGGAGGAGAACAATCACCTCATTCACTCATTCATTCGTGTAGTTCACCTTTACCTGAAGATAGTGCTAGTAGACAACAAACTCCTAAGACTATTCCATTTCATAATCATTCAAAGTATGATATAATACATTATTATATTAGATGATATATGAATATATTGTAGACGAGATACATGGAGAAGGAAAGAACGTGATCCATATCGTATGATTAGTAAGAAGGTTATTGGAAGACATAATCATTCTCATATCAAGAAAGAAATGGCTGATAGAAAGAAATTATACGATCAAATTAATGTGAGATTATTTACTTATTATGTAAATTATGTAAACTTTTATTTCTACATAAGTTTGGGGTTTAGTTTGACTTTTTTGTCTTCAGAAAGCTGAAGTTTTGACTGTTACGTAATTCGAATATAATTTCGTTGTCATTACTGCATTGAAGGTCTTATGCAAACTCGATTATATAGAATTTGTTGGAGGGGCGAAGCTATAATAGATATAACGATAGATAGATAGATAGATAAATAGATATAGATATAATAGATATAGATATAAATGATTTATTGATTGATTATGGACGAGAGTATATTATAGGTATTCGATCAAGATGCTAAGGCTAGATATATGAAAATGGTATTCGATTCAAGACGAACTGCTCCTTCTGTTGGTCATGATGAAATATCGACTAATAAACCGAATGATACTGTATCATGGAATACTAAACTCGAGTAAGCATCACTTAGATATTTATTTATTGATGCTTTGTAGAATAACAAGATCATGTCATTTTGACAGTTCAGGAAAATAACCGGAATTTTATTTTTAAAGAACACAGACATACTGTTGGTTTGATAGGGTGATCTTGTTATCGGTAGAATGGATTGATTGATTGATTGATTGATTGATTGATTGATTGATTTGAGTCGTAGTCAACAAACGAGAATTGATGTAATGAAGAAGAATCTAGAAGAGTCAAAGGAATTAGCTTTACAACAATTAAATGAACTATTTCCCTCTGAGAATATCATTAAGACCAAAGAAGAGGTTAACCAATAGAAGAGAATAGTATATATGGAAGAATATAATTGTTCAGGATAAATGTTTGGATAGTAGTAGAAGTAGAAGTATAAGTATATCATCACCATCTCCATCATCATTAACTGAATCATATCGTTCTTCATGTTCAACTACTAATGAATCATTATCTGCTCTCCAATCAAGAATACAAGATCTTCAATTGGAAATACCATCTGCTGGATTCAAACATGACTTGTAAGTCATACTTTGTAGTACATAGTTAGGTAGTATACTTTAGGTACAATAAGAATAAAGAAGAGTACAGAAAGACTGTTAATAATCTGGAAGAAGAATTGAAGCATCGAACTAAATATCGATTGGAGAAGGAAAAGAAAAATGAAATTGATTTCAGGACTAGACTCGATTTGAAAGGAATTATTATTCCTTATCCTGAGAAAAAAGTTGATGAATTCCCTGGTAAGTCTAATCATCATGGAATACTGTAGATGTCTGTGATATCGATTGATTGTAGAACTATCGGATGAAGCTGTACAATTGTGTTGTCATGCATGGGGACGAGGACCAGAAGGAGAAAAATTCAGAGATGGAGATCCTCCTTTGACTAGAAAGGATCTTATGACGTTGAAAAATCTTAATTGGCTCAATGATGAGGTATATTTAATCAATCTTACCCTCTATTTATCTATATCCTTTTAATTCAGATTATTAATGCGTATCTCAATATGATTGTGGAAAGAAGTGTAAAAGAACAAGGTCTACCTAAAGTGAGCATTCATTACTATTTATATCTATCTTTATTATATATAATGTATTCATTATTTCAGACATATGCATTCAATACCTTCTTCTATGCTAATATTAGTACAAAGGGATTTGCTTCTGTGAAAAGATGGACCAGAAAGGTAATGATTAGTTAACAGTATACAATACTGAGAATGATAGGACTTTGCAATCGTCCATTCCTAACAACGGAATGAGCAAAGATTGAATTCTTAAATGGCTTTCTTCTATCCTCATCGTTTTATTTCGTTATAAAATAAAGTTAATTTCTAATTCAGGTGGATATCTTCTCATATGATATTCTACTTATTCCTGTACATCTAAAAGTTCATTGGACTATGGCTATAGTTGAAGTAAAAGAGAAGACTATTCTATTCTATGATTCAATGGGAGTTCCTGATCCTAATGTTCTACCATGCATTATGAAATATCTTATGGTTAGTTTGTTATTATATAGATAATGAAATGATAATTATATGTATGATATAGGAGGAATCATTAGATAAGAAGAAAGTCTCATTAGTATCATCAGAATGGAAGTTAATATCTCCATCTGATATTCCTCATCAACAAAATGGATCTGATTGTGGTGTATTCTCATGTAAATTTGCTGATTTTGGATCTCGACGATGTCCTCTTGTATTCTCTCAATCACATATGCCTTACTATAGACAAAGAATGGTATTCCAATTATGTAAGAATGATCTTAGTGCATATTAACAATATCCTTCCTTATATTATACATTAACACAGTTATTGATTAGTTTGAGCATAATGTCTTCTTCGGTGATAATGGATTATTGTACATTTTTCATATTGAATTCATTGTATTCCATCTATTATATTCCAATATTATCCTTCCGATTGTTTCCTCCTCACAAACGGGTTATCAACTTCATCTCATTTCTCATTATTCTTTCTTCTTTCTTTGTACATCCTCGATCATTGTTCTAGAATGTCTGATTTTTCTAATTCGAATTAATATATAATTGTTTCTCAATGATAAATGATTATAATTATATATGTGGAATGTTGTTCTTTGTATGTTAGTGAGGTATTTCATCTAACCTCTTAGTATATCGATATCATTTGATTATCTATCTATCTATGATGATATCAATTTCAGTATGAGTCATGGAGGTGGAAGTGGATCAGGATCTCATCTTAAAGATGGTGCTATAGATCTATTAGCGGGTACTTTAGGTGGTGTGGCTAATGTATATGCTGGTCAACCACTTGATACTGTTAAGGTATTTACCTTGATTTGTGTTGATGACAAGTACCGTATTTGTTTAGGTAAAAGTACAAACTTTCCCTCATTTATACAATAGTTGGCACAAATGTCTAAGAGATACGTTTAAATTAGATGGAGTACGAGGATTATATGCAGGTACGATATTCAAATATCGATTTATTGTATTAATATGTGTTTAAATATATTATCATTAATGCTAATAAATGTTATGTATAAATGTATAAATTAAGGTACTGTACCTGCATTAGCCGCTAATGTAGCTGAGAATGCTGTACTATTCGCAGCCTATGGATACTGTCAGAAAGTGAGATATTTGACTATCGATTGATACACTTGTAATCATTCTAAACTAGGCATAATTTGAGGCGGTATCTAAAGTTGTTGGAAGAGCAGATGTTAATGATATGACTGTATTTGAGAAGGTATTGATTATTAGTATTGATTGATATAGATGATGATGTATTGATTGATTGTAGGCAGTATCAGGTTCCTTCGCAGCTGTATTTGCAGCTATGGTATTGTGTCCTACTGAATTGGTCAAGTGTAAACTACAAGCTGCACGAGAGACTAATCCTTCTATTAGAATGTAGCATTATTTTATATATATATCTTGGTTTTACTCACAATATTGATTCAGTACACCAACATCTGTATGCAGTCAAATTTGGAAACAGAATGGAGTTAAAGGATTCTTTACTGGTCTTACACCTACATTAGCAAGAGAAGTACTGTATCAATCGATTGATTGATTTATTGAATATATATTATTGATTGATTGTAGGTTCCTGGTTATTTCTTCTTCTTCGGCTCTTATGAAGTGTGTAGAACATTGTTGACTCCTGTTGGAAAGACAAAGGATGAAATAGGTATTATACATACCTTGATATATTTATTCCATGATATATTAATCCTGTTGTATTGAGGTCTATTCCGTACAGCAGCATCAGGAGCAGTAGGGGGAATGGCTCTATGGACTGCCATATTCCCTGCTGATGTTGTCAAATCAAGAATGCAGGTATACTTTACCTGCATCATTACATATTCATTCATTCATTTAATGATTAGGTATCTGGAAAAGGTTCACTTGGTAGTCTCCTAGTGAAGATTGCTAAGGAAGAAGGAATACGAGCATTGTATACGGTAAGATCGATACTATTGATTGATGATGATAAGAGTGATGATGTATAGGGTTTACTTCCTACTCTCATCCGTTCATGTCTTGCATCTGGTTGTCTATTCGTTGCATATGAGGAAAGTAAGAAGTTTATGAATTCCATTATCTAATTTATCTAGTGAATAATTCATTCATCTATCAATCATATCTAATTAGTACTCATGGACTAATTCATTATAACATTTTTGATTTGTTATCACATAGGTTTAATAGTAAATCGAATAGCTTTAGTTGTTTTTTAAAATTGTTTTCTAATGTTTTTGTTATTTTCTCTGTGCATTTTGCAATATCGCACATTAAACATTCATTGTGATCGATTTATTGATTTATACAATGGATATTTAATGTGTCTAGGAACGAAACTTTTCATGTTGATCTAATCTAACGTTGTTTTTTTCAAAGATATACTAAATGTGTGAGATTATGAATAAAGATTTTCTAACATGGTTTTGTCGTTATATAATGAGGAGGTTTTCATCCTCGTAATATCATATCGTCTATGATAATTTCTATTCACTATTCAAATGTATCATTTGCATCATTATTATTGCTTCTTCTTCATCTTCTATTGGTATTGCATCATTTTCACTATTCTTCCCTACTTTCACAATGTATGACGTCATATTGTTGACTAGACATTGCAATGGAATACAAATACATGGAGTTTAGGTTACTGAAGAAGGAGAGAAGTTGATCCTTTATGAGATTAACTTCTCTTTTATTCAATTCATCTCGACTCTCATTCGTTTCTTCTCTCTTCACTCATTCCAAGGTTCTCCCTTTCACTCTCTTCCACCCTTCTGTCCAGTGCTTTCCATCCTCCTCTATCTCTCTCACCCTTCCTCTCTTTCTTTTCCTTAGCTCACTAATTCCGCGTGGAACGTCCCTTATAATCTTTTCTTATCTTACTTCGGTATATAGGAAAATATGTATTTACCATTGATCCATGACAATTCTAAATGAAGTTGAACATCTCTTTATCCTCGACTCTATCAATCTATCTCTGCTTGTCCAACAATGTTTCTTCTCCTTTCCCTTTCTATTCATCTATTCACTATGACACTGATCTCATTGTAGAGTTCATCTCTTGTTCTCACTCATCGCTTCTTCTCATCAAAGAAAGGATTCGAGAGTGGTAAATTCAGTAAGAAGATCGCTCATAGAATATCTGATTATATTCGAGTCATGGCTGATCCTGCTGTTGAAGCTGTTAGTTTATCTTATTCATTCATCATACAGTAATTAGTAAGACTAGTTGGAACAAATATCTACTTATTCAATTAATATGTATTGATTTATTGATTGATTGATGATTATCTTTCAGCAACTGGCTCCTCTTCGTGCTGCAGTGAAGGAATATGGAGATTTGATTAGAGATCTCAAATCAAAAGGAGCACCTAAGATTGATATTGATAAGGTATTCTCATATATTGTGATAATATGAATATGAATGATTGTTATTGTAGGCAGTAGTTGAATTGAAAGCACGTAAGAAGAAGTTGGAAGAGACAGAATTGTCACTTGCTCCAAAGGAAGCTTCATTTGATAGATTGAAATTGGAAGATCTTCTCAAGAGAAGATTTTTCTATGATCAATCATTTGCTATCTATGGAGGAGTTACTGGATTGTGAGTTCTTTCATATTATATACCATATAGGTCATCTAAGCCATGTAAGATATGTAGATCATTCTGCTTAGTTAATTGACTTTCACTCAATCTTTACTCTCTTCTAACTTTATTTCTAAACATCATACGATGATTTAAATATATTTTATTTATATTTATGAATTAAGGTATGATTTCGGTCCAATGGGATGTGCTCTCAAGGCTAATATGTTATCTGAATGGAGGAAACATTTCGTTCTCGAAGAGGGAATGCTTGAGGTACTTCGCCAATCTATTTTATTCTTTATTTCATTTATTATTGAATCCATGTCAATGTTCTGGTTTTATTCCTTTAGTAATAAATAGACCAATTAGATTGGTATAATAATACAGGTGATATCCGACAATTATCAATGTCATTTGATATTATTTGTGCTGTGATGTTATTGATTTGAATTGAGTATACTGTATGACTGTATTATACTTGTAGGTAGATTGTTCATCTTTAACCCCTGAAGCAGTTCTGAAAGCATCAGGTCATGTTGATAGATTCGCTGATTGGATGGTGAAAGATATGAAGACTGGAGAATGTTTCAGAGCTGATCATCTTATTAAGAATACTGCTGAGAAAATGATGGATGTATGACTACTCTATCTATTTCAGATTGATCTTTGATCTCTGTTTAGGATCCAAAAGTAGCTCAAGAGACAAAGGAACAATTGACTGATGTATTAGCTCAGATTGAAGGATATGATGATAAGGATATGCATGAGGTATTGAATGAATGAATGAGGGGAATATGAAATGAATGATATTAAGGCTATAACTAAGTTTGGAATGAAGTCTCCAATAACTGGAAATGATGTTACTCCTCCCATTGCATTCAATCTCATGTTCCCCACTCAAATTGGACCTACTGGAGATTTCAAGGTTTAATATTTATTTATTTATCTTATTCTTACTTCATTTCATTTTTTTTGATTTTCTATACTTATCTGTACACTTGTTTATATTTAAATAACTTTTTGAATAATGTCAGTGGATGTTGACAGTGGAGAGAATCCATCATAATGATGTTCGATTCAATGGAATTGAGTAAGGAATTAGAAGATACTGTAGACTGTAGTCTGTTATACAATTGAATCGTTGTCTTCTAGTAGAGATACATATATAGTATAGTCCATGTTCATTCATAATGAGTGTATCTACAGTAATGATATATATGAATGATATAATTTCAAGGCATTCCTCCGCCCTGAAACAGCTCAAGGAATCTTTGTCAACTTTAAGAGACTTCTTGAATTCAACCAGGTACTTTTCATATTTCTTTCATATTATTTTTCATATATTATTTCTCCCCCCCCCTCTGATTTTCGTCTTTAAATGCAAACCATCCCTTGCGGTCACTCTTATCATCTTTCTATTGTTTTTTGTGACTGTAAGATGTCATCTGATTCGAACGAAACAGTAATATCGATTGTGTATTATTAATTTACCCTTGTAGTATCCTTTCTAATATTCAAATGTTTACATGTTCTTTCCCCCCTATCACATTTGTGTATACAATATGGTGGTTGTATATCGATATAGATGTATCTATCTATTCAATCAATAATTCCTTAATCAGGGTCGTCTTCCATTCGCAGCTGCTCAGATTGGACTTGGTTTCAGAAATGAAATCTCTCCTAGACAGGTCACCTTAATCTCTTTTTTTAAAAATTTTATTTGATCATTAGTGGCTATGGGGGTTTTGTGATTCAGATTATTGCTTCCAAGGGAAGCACATCTGAAAACGGATAAGACTCCGAAAGTGACTCATATGAGTGGTTAGTGGGTTGAGGGAGGATAGTATCAAAAGTTGCACCGTGAACTTACTAATCAGTCCATTATGAATTTAGTGATTGTTATCATTAATAATATATAAATAATATAATGAATTGTAGGGATTGATTCGTGTTCGTGAGTTCACAATGTGTGAGATTGAACACTTCGTTGATCCATCTGATAAGAGTTTCCCTAAGTTCAAGAAGGTTTGTATCTCTTATACTATTTATTCTATATCTTTATATATTTACGATTTATTTGCCTTACTTTCCATGTTTTCATACAAGCTAAAGCTTGCTATATTTTATAATATTATTTAATTCGTGGGATTAAATGATGCATACGTGGCCGGGCATTGCAGCTGGAAATGAAAATCGGGGGTCGGACGCAAAAATCGGGGGGTCGGAATCAAAAAAAAATGGAGCATTTATAAGTCATTTTGAGTGATTTTTTTTGGAAAATCGGGGGGTCGGGTGCCAAAAATCGCGGGTGTATTGCCGCTAGCGGCAGTGGATCACGTATGAAATTATGTATTATTCCAGATAGCTGATCAGAAGATGATTCTATTCTCTGGATGTAATCAAATGGATGGACAACCAGCACAAGAATCTACTATTGGAGATGCTGTTGCTAAGGTATTCAATTGATATTGATTAATTATTGACTAATTATACTGTATACTATTGATGATATATCATTTGTATTGTCTTTAGGGTATCGTAGCCAATGAGACACTTGGATACTACATGGCACGTTGTCATCAATTCCTTCTCAAGGTATTATTAGTCACATTGTGATCTATAAGAACAAACCAATCAAATGCACCATAAGAAAATCATTTTTTTTCCATTTATATTTTTAAAGATCTCGAAAAACCTATTTTTGCTGTTATTTTTGCTTCTTCTTTACAACATCCAGATAGAGCTTCGTGATCAAAAGGACAAATTCTCAGCGTAAATTTCTAAAAAAAATAGCTCTCGTTCATGCATCTTCCTCGTACGATAAATTTTGTTTTCAGCCATTTCTATAAATTCTTAAAAATCATTGAAAAAATTATTTTTTAAAGAGTACAGGCGTTTTCAGCATCCGCAAATTAATCCAGCAAAAATATAATTGAAAAATGGTTTTGTTCTGGTGCTCCTTCCCTCCATTTGTGGTTATTCCTTACAATCATAATATCTTATTGAGTGAATATTGATTGATTATAGGTAGGAGTAGATCCAGCTCGTCTCCGATTCCGTCAGCATCTATCGAATGAAATGGCACATTATGCACAGGTATTGATTGATCTATCTCTTTCCTTTATTGATTAATCGATTAGATATAGTATGATATTGTGATGAATGATGATTAAGGATTGTTGGGATGCAGAGATTCTCACTTCATATGGATGGATTGAATGTGTAGGCAATGCTGATAGAGCATGTTATGATCTACAACAACATTATAAGGCTACTAATGTCAAGTTGGTACGTATAATGATGATGATTGAATATGAAGGAGTAAATGAATATTGATTGATTGTATTGATAGGTAGCAGAGAAGAAGTTGAGTGAACCTCGTACAGTGAATACTGTTGAAGCTGCACCTAATATGGGATTGATTGGAAAGGAATATAGAAAGGACGCTAAGAAGGTATCAATCAATATATGACTAATCAATCAATACAGTATCTATAGATCCAAGCTGCCCTTGAACAATTGACTGTTGAACAAGTAGAAGAACTAGAGAAGACTATTGCTGAAGGGTATGAGATGATATATAAGATAGAGGGTTACTGTAGATGATATGATGTACTTTCAGTGTGTATACGTTGAAGATTGATGATGCTTCATTCGATCTGAAGAAGGGAATGGTTAATGTGAAGAGAGCTGAGAAGAGAGTAAGTACCGTACTCTATCATATCGATTGATTGATTGATTGATTATAGGTTCATGTAGAAGAGATCACACCATCTGTGATTGAACCATCATATGGAATTGGAAGAATCATGTATTCAGTACTTGAACATTCATTCAGACAAAGAGAAGGAGATGAACAAAGAACGGTTTGTTCATATCTATATTGATTGATTGATATATTGATTTATTTAGTTCCTTTCTCTTCCTCCTCTTGTTGCTCCTATCAAATGTTCAATTCTTCCTATTTCATCTAATGATAAACTTACTCCAATCATTGAATCAGTCAGAGATAAATTGAGACAATTTGATCTATCATCAAAGGTTGATGACTCTGCTGGATCTATTGGAAGAAGGTAATCAATCTATATATTCATTGATTATTGATTGAATTATTCATATTTAGATATGCTCGTACTGATGAGATTGGTATTCCATTCGGAATCACTGTTGACTTTGAATCTGAACAAACTCCATGGACTGTTACAGTAAGACATGCTGAGACTATGGAACAGATTAGAGTCAAGGTAATCGATAAATGGATCAATCGATTAATTTATTGATTGATTTATTGTAGGTTGATGAAGTAGGATCAATAGTTCATTCAATGGTATATGGAAAGAAGACATGGTCTCAAGCAAGAGAAGAATATCCTCGATTCGAGACTAAAGCTGAATAGATATCATATATATCATTTGTTTGTTGGTTTTTTATTATTTGTTTTAAATTCATTTATTGATTTATTGGTTCATAAGTATATATTCCAAATGATTTACTAGATTATTATGGGATAAATTTTGTGATTGAGAAATGGAAGAATATGACACAAGTACAATGGAATTATGCATGGGAATGAGATGTATACAATGAATATATGAACTAGATGAATACTATCGTCATGGAATACAACAAATTAGTTTACGTGCTGATCTACCTAATCGATCGATTATTGATTGTGATCGATTAGATGAAGGAAGAGGAATTGAATGAGGTTGAGAATATGAAGAAGATGAAGGTATAGATGGAGAAGTTGTGTCTATTCTATTCAATGATGAATCCATCTGATAAGATATGACGTCATTATATGAATCATTCACCCCTTTGACCCTCTCTCCTTCTCCCTCTATCTCTCCCTGTCCCCATCTCACTCCCTCTCCCTCTCCCCATCTCCCTCTACCTCTCCCTCTAACCATCTCACTCTCCCTATCACTTGAATTACCTTGTCCAAACGACTTATTCCATTCGATATTAAATCTTCAATGTACACAAAATCCGAATGAGTTCGACGATGATCGATTACAGTCTACAATTACAGTACTCAATATAGACAGTAATCGGAGATAAATACAAAAACGGAAACGGAAGTGATAACGAAAATTGACTCTAGATGATAAAATTATCCTTACCGGTCTTATTTTAACATTATTCTTTTCACTTCTTGATCGTTTTAATCGTGGATGAAGAGGTGGAGGAGATCGATATTGAATTACTTCCTGAGTGGAAGATGAAGGTTCTGATCTTAAAGAAGATACTGTAAGTAATAGATACGGTAATGGACAAATATTGAATTGTAAATAAATAATTGAATGAATAAGTGAAAACTTACTGGAAGATATTCTGAGATTTCATGAGAATGAATGAGTATGCATTTCATGAGGTAGAAAGATGGTGACTGAATTGAGAGAGTGGAGGATGAAGAGGGAGAGGAAGGGACAGAGAGAGAGGGAGAGATGAAGAGAGAGAGGTCCGGAAGTACGTTATCAGACAATGGAATGTCAAATAGACAAATCGCCCACTCATATATAATATGATATGAACGTTAATTGTAGATGTTCATATCTTATCTCATCTTCATCATATAATCTATATCGTACATTCACACATATCACAGACACATACAATTCATCAATCTATCTATTATTTCATCATATTCTTTACTCATAAACGCATTTGGACCATTACTTTGAATGAAGAAACCAAGTGGTAGACTGTCGAGTGGAATACTCCCATGGAAGTCATATGAATATTGTATCCTGAAAGCCTTTTGCCCTTTTCACTTTCTGATTCAAGAGTTAATGATGTAAGCCTTTCAGAATTGTACTTGTCCTAAAAATTATATCTATCTGCCACCTATATTGTCCATAATGTTATTCTGGTCAATATATGTGGCAGATAGATATTATTTTTAGTAATAAAAAAAAACTTACCCATTTGCAGTAATCTTTTCTTTATTGATAATTCTCTTTAGACTCTTTAGATGTGGTTCATACATGGGTAGTCATCCGACAGATACAATGCAAAATCATACTTTTTTGCTGCACATTTGAAAAAACGCTGTTTTTTTGGTTCAGGAGCCAGCAATGAAAACTCTCAGATTTGCAGTCTACTGTATCTGCATGACATCCGCCATTAGCACTGGCTAGTGGTCAGACCTTTCAGATAGAATTAATATTAATCTATTATTTCGTAATAATATTCACTGACTCATATTATGCCTTATATGAAGATTTAATTAAATGTTTAAAATTATTAAACGGACACAGAAACGATTCTCGTTTACATGGGCGGTATACGGTAATTATTTACTCTCTTGTTTTGCAGGGTATACTGTAGTAATTAGCGAGCGAAAAGTAACTTACTGTTTGTTTACTTTTTAGTCACTGTTTCGCCATTTCATGAGTATATAGAGAAAAAAGTAAGTTTTTTTCGCGCACTACTTACTATAATATCACCCTGCAAAACCAGAGTTTTCAGAAATTTGGTTATCGTGAACTGAATGGTGCGTCGTGTGTCCAAGTATACTGTAAGTAATTGTGTCGTTCGATAACGCTCTGCAAATTTCAGTCTCATTCGTTGACGTTCTTGGTGAATTACTTATCTATTGAAGTTGTTTAGCGATTTAATCGTTAATACATGAGTTTATATCATTCGTTCCGTTCTCAAGTTTTTTCTCTATATTCATTCTCAAGTTTTTTCTCTATATTCAGATTTAATACCTTAAAATGGCTGACGATCTTGCAAACTACAAACTACAGCTTCAACAGGTATTTTATTGTCTTTTTATTTAATTTTAGCGTAAACCTTAAGGTAGAAGCTGCTTTACTCGGTGAACCTAATAATGATGAGCTTATAAAGCTGAAGGAAGATCTTGAAGAAGTCATTGCTCTACAAGTAAGTATTCCTTCATAGTTCGCAAATTGCTATGTTGACTTAGTAGTAATTTAACAAGTGAATACTTATTGTAATATTAATAGAATTTGTTATTATTATTCTAATTGAAGGTGGAACTAGTAGAAGAGGCAGGAGCTTCTGAAGCTGCTTCTTCGTCTCTTCAAACTTCTTCTACTCCGGATAGAATTTGGAAGGTTCGTTCATTATTATTTGACTATTGATTATGATTATCCTTATCTCTATATTACTATATTATCTTTAGGTAGGTGATCGTGTACTTGCTCCAACTACTAATGGTCAACATTATCCAGCTGTTATCGACGGTATATCTGGAGATACTATTGCTGTCACATTCGTTGGTATGTTACTATCGATTGTATATCTATGTGTATAAGTAATTTGCTTATAGGAAATGGTCATAAATCGATGGCTCGTCGAGGAGATTTGAAAGATGCCCCTATTGAACAAAAGAAACAATATATCTTTGATAACGATAAAGGACAGAAACAATGGAATAAGAAAAATGAATGGCAGGTAATCCTGTTCAGTTTATGATTCAAGAGTTAATGATGTAGTTGAGGCTGAAAGAGAACGAAGGAAGATGAGAGCTCAGAAGAAAGAAATTAAGAAGAAGGAATTAGATAGTGCCAAAGAAGGAGAGAAAAATAAATGGCATGCGTTCAATAGTAAAGCCATCACTAAGGGATTCAAGGTATTCATTTGAGTATACTGTAGTTGACTCTTTAACTATAACTATGTTCTTATATCAATGAAATTTGCTGTTTTGAAGTGATAATTATTATAGGGAATCAAGCGTGTGACAGCAACAGGATCAGCATCTGATACAGCATCAAAGAGACAAGAACAAGTATCATCTAGAAAGGATCAATGGGCATTTGCTAAAAGTCAAAGAGGAAATATGGATTCTTTATTCTAATATTTATCTATGATGACATTGATGATGATATTGTATTGTTTGGTTGTTTCGTTTAGAGTGATAAAGTGTCTCTTCTTCTCCCTCACATATGTTTTACTGAAGAGGTGAGGGTGCCAGACAATGAGAGAGTACAGAGACAAGAGGGTTAGAGACGCAGAGGGGAGGGAGAGAGCATGCGGCTCCGATCAATAACCCCGCGAACACTACTTCCTTCTGGCAATTTCGGCATTCTTTTGTACTCTTATCTATTTATAGTTTGTGTTAAGGAATGTGGGAATGGCCACTGATCTACCTTTCACTATATCGATTATCTTTTCTTTCTTCTTATCTCTCTCTTCATCTCATCATATTTTTATATTCCTTTGAAGGTTTTATGGTGATATACTCAGCTGTTAAGCTTCTTCAAAGACATCGTTCATACTATTCTCAAATTGTCACTGATTAGTACTTTCACTGAAGCTTGTGATTTTCCACATGACTCTTTATCTCTTTGATTATATGTACGTGTTCGTAAAGGAATATTTTGTTCAATTCGCACCTTTATCACAAGCTTTTCATTCAATATTAGTATGATTGATTGATTATAATTATCAGGGAGTGATAGTAATCATCTCATCATCCTTGGTGTCTCATTGGTGTGCTCATGCACGTAACAGATGCTGTAGATGTACCTGGAAAGGGTCAAGATGATTCCTCTAATACTTTATCTACTTCACCTCCAGTTGAATCATTTGTAATGGATTATGGATCTCCTATTAATAACATCGTAAGTATTTAATACATTTGATATAGGTTAATATGATTGTTTCTTTGTTTACGTTAATGTTAAACATTTATAGACGCTACTAAATTTGTCCACGGGATCACGCGAAGAAGATGTTCCTGTCGAATTAATACCTGGTAAGACCAACCATTATCAGTCATTTAACGTTTCAAAGAATCAAAGGGCATTGATGTATTATATTTGTATGATTTGAAGTGATAGGTCTCTTGACTTATTTTGTCATTTCTTTCCATATTATATTCAAGTAGACCAAATATTGATGTAATTTTGTTATATTTTCATTGGTATAATATTTGAATGTATTCAGGTGAGAGACTAGAAGAGAAAGCAGAGTTTCTCCATTGTCAAGTATATCTTACTAACTATCGATTAGTCGTTATCTCTTCTTCTGATCGACGAGCTCAAAAGTATGTTTATTATCTATTAAGGAATTTACATGGGAGATATAGTAAATGTATGTGAATAGATGAATACGTGATAATATATCCATTTCAGTCCAATCTCAGTAGAGAGTATTCCTATTGTGAATATCGATACTATCGATTACATTACTAATGAATCATTTCAAGTCTCATGCAAGGAGGCTAGAGTATTCAGGTATCTTATTTTATTATAATCATTGTTTTATTTCTTTCTATGACATTCCTATACGGTATTGAGGTTTTAGCCTTGATGATTTGATTGGCAAATGACTGAATGTTTAGATTCACAACATCATCAACTGAACAATCATGTCATTGGTATAAGAAGTTTGCAACACTCGCATCCTATCGACACTATTCATCTTTATTCACATGGAGTATATCGAAAGTAGTGAAAGATCTTCCCATTTCATGGTTGAAAACTGAATCTAGACCAGGTATTTAGTCTATATAATATTATCTATCTTTATTGATTGATTATATTAGAATGGATACTCGATGAGAAGGCTGAATGTAGAAGATGGAATCTTGATCCTGATTACTTCAAAGTTGTTGACTTCAACGATGATTACTCGTAAATTATTTATCATATTTATCGATTGATTGATTGATTCGATTACAGTATCTGTTCATCATATCCTCGTGAGATGATAATGCCATCATCATTTACTCGAAGTGACGTTGAATCAATGAGTACATTTCGAATGTTAGGAAGAATTCCATCGATTGCTTGGTCTTCAAAAGATAGACACACTATGCTATTACGGTATATCTATCACTATTTATTGATTGAAAGAATGGATATTGTAGGGCTGCACAACCTAAATGCTCAGTATTTTTATGGCGAAATTCAGAAGATGAGAAGTTGTTCCGTTGTGTGAATGATTATACAGCAATGAAGAATAGTAAGTATTATACAGTTTGAATACTAAATATTATAAGAAACAATAGAATGTATAAGTTAGTATATCTCAACATGATAGTGTAAGAGACGAGGTCAAGCTGAAAAATGACTGAACACGATAATCATTCTCAGAATGAGTATTCATTGATTGGAGTAACTAATCGATAATACTGATTATTGAACCATTATAGATTTGGAGTATGGAAGACTGAAGATCTATGATTGTCGTTCATATACAGCATCATTAGGAAATAGAATGAAAGGAGGTGGATCTGAAAGAGAAGGTTTGTCATATATGCATATCTCATTATTTATAATTTCGCGTGAATATCTTACACATAGGTCGAAAAGTATGTTACAAAGTACCATGCATGACCCAAAGGTCGAAAAGTAGGTTATAAAGTACCAAGCCTGACCGGATTTTGAGCCAAAATTTCACAAAAATCGAAAACCCTGACCGGATTTTGAGCGTAAATTTCTCAAAAATCGAAAAACCTGACCGGATTTAGAGCCAAATGTGCCAAAAATCGAAAAACCTGACCGAATTTTTAAAACCGATAACCTAGCTATTCGACCTATGGCATGACCGGATTTTAAGCCAAAATTTCACGAAAATCGAAAAAACCTGACCGGATTTTGAACCAAATTTGCCAAAAATCGAAAAACCTGACCGAATTTTGAAAACCGATAACCTAGCTATTCGACCTTTGATCTTACATCTATTAAGCCTCAACAATAAATATTTGTTTATTTTAAGAGAATTATGCAAATTGTACACTTGAATACTGTAATCTTCCCAATATTCATAATGTTCGATGGACCTTTGATAGTCTTCGTAGATTATTTAATCCTCCTGTTGATCAAACTAACTTCCTTATGCAATTACAAGTAAGTTCATTCAATCATTCATTCTATTGTATTCTACTATTAAATACTTTTATTCTTCTCTTTAAGACTACAAACTGGTTCATTAATATGGTTGGTCTTCTACAATACTCTAATAAAGTAGCTGATCAACTCATAGATAAGGTATTCCTCTATTCATTCATTCATTGATTATATTGATCGATTATATTGATTGATTGATTATATTAATTGATTAATTGAAGGGAGTGAATGTTCTTGTTCATTGTTCTGATGGATGGGATAGAACTACTCAATTGATTACATTGGCTAAGATTCTAATCGATCCATATTATCGAACTATGAAGGTATCAATCATTCCTTTATTCTTCTCATTCTCTATCTATTTATTTGACAGGGATTTGAAGAATTGATTAGACGTGATTGGATTGCATATGGCCATAAGTTTGCTGATAGGTAAGATTGATCTTTGATCTTTTGATGAATTGATTGATTTATTAAAGGAATGGAATGCATGGAACAGATGTGAATGAGAGATGTCCTGTATTTCTTCAATGGTTGGATTCATTACATCAAATTTATATGAAAAATTCGAATGAATTTGAATTCTCCATGGCTTATCTGGTTTGTTTGTTTATATAGTCATTATATTTTAAAGTATATTTATTGGACTTTCCTCTTTTCTATCTATTGTACTTCTATTTTATATTCTTTCTTTGCTCTTCCATCTCTGATTCATTATGAAAGATATGAAATATATGTACAGTATCGCCAGAAAGTAATCGGACACTTTTTCATTTTTTATAACTTTTGATCCAGGAAAGAAATCAAGCTGATCTTTTCAGCCAATGTACAGAATTTATCAAGGAATATTACCATGATGTCTTGGTGTAATTTACTTAGTTAGTTTTTGCGTAGTGATGACGCTACCGAAGTGCACTTTTTTGAAAACTCCCATTTCTTTAGTGAAAAGCCCTGTTCTTCGGGAACACTGTGAGAGTGTAGACCCCACTAGGGCTGTACAGTCAAACAATCTGGAATGGCTCCGGCTCCGATTTCAAGGTGTGGCAGGGTTGCAACTTTGACCTCCAAAATTTATAACTCGGCTTCTAGATGTGATAACGACCCGTACTAAGCGCCAAAATGATGCTAGTGGCGAGTGATGTTTATCCCCGAAATATGGTAGTCATAGCTCGTCATTTGCCCTCAGAGCATAAAATAATTTTTTGTTGGGAGGACCGATTTTGAGACCCTACCGATCAGAGGGCGGGTCTTCTAAACATATGGATACTGCGCAAGCAGCTTTGTAATGTATCATATATTTTTTTCCCTTATATTGGTTTAGTTCCGATTCCTTTTAGACCCATAGCTAAAGTTATGCCGAGGTCTACTCGGTGCGGCTCTTGTGCTTTCTCTCTTACTGCTCTCATCCCTGGGCCTCTATTTATGAAATTTCTTATTTGCAAAGCACCTATGCATGTTAGAGATGTTCACAAAAGTTTTTACACTATTGCTGAACATTGATCTTTGATCTTTGTATTTTGATCTTTACTCGCTACAACCGAGTAGACCTCAACATAACTTTTGCAACGGGTCTGAAAGGAATCGGAAACAAACCAAAATAAGGGAAATAAATATATGATACATTGCAAAGCTGCATGCGCTGAAACCATAATTTTAGAAGACCTGCCCTCTGAACGGTGGGGTCTCAAAATCGGTCCTCCCAACAAAAAATTATTTTATGCCCTGAGGGCAAATGACGAGAAATGACTACCATATTTCGGGGACAAACATCACTCGCCACTAGCATCATTTTGGCGCTTAGAACAGGTCGTTATCACATCTTCAAGCCGAGTTATAAATTTTGGAGGTCCAAGTTGCAACCCTGCCACAGCTTGAAATCGGAGTCGGAGCCATTCCAGATTGTTTGACTGTACAGCCCTAGTGGGGGTCTACACTCTCACAGTGTTCCCGAAGAACAGGGCTTTTCACTAAAGAAATGGGAATTTTCAAAAAAGTGCACTTCGGTAGCGTCCTCACTACGCAAAATTTTTTAAAGTTAATTACATCAACACATCATGGTAATATTCCTTGATGAATTCTGTACATTGGCTGAAAAGATCAGCTTGATTGCTTTCCTGGATCAAAAGTTATAAAAAAATGAAAAAGTGTCCGATTACTTTCTGGCGATACTGTATAACGTCATATCATATGGAAATAGATGATAGAAGGAATAGAATAGAAGAGACGATGAAAGGTTGAAGGGGAGATGGGAATGATAAGAATGAAATGGTTTAATGTTTATACTCATTGTATCTATTATTTATACCTGAATACAACTTGAATAGACTATAAAAAGTATTGTAGTTGTAGCAGAGATAATATGTATTGAGATAGTAAAGAATGATATATGAGATTGAGAGTATGATAAATGGAGGTAATGAATGATTGTATCTATTAAAGGTTAAATTGGCATGTCATGTCAGTTCTGGTCTATTCACTTCATTCATTTTCAATACAGTACAAGAAATGGAAGATGCTTGTACTAAATGTGATGTTCCTCCTCTTCCCATTTGGAGATTACTCAATTCTGATGAATGTGTATGTTTATAATTATTCCTTCTTCTTCTTCGTCTCTTTTGGTTCCTAATATGATTGGATGATTAGAGTATGATATAATTGATTGATTGTTTTCAGTATGAGAATGCATTATATGATCCATCAACGAAATCTCGATTAATAGCTCCAGATAATATTCAATCAATGAGATTATGGAATGAAGTTTATCGATGTCATGAAGTTGAAACATTACTCGCTTCCAATACTACTTCTCCATCTAAAGATATTGATTGTGATAGGAATAATGATAGTAGAGGTACTGTATCCTTCTTATTATTGATTAGATATAGATGATGGATATTGATTGATTTCAGCTCAATGTGGTAGTGCAGCAGGAGATAGAGAATGGAAAGAAAATAGAGATGATAAATCAATAATGGAAAGAAGTTTAGTAAAGAGTCGAAGTAGTGAATCCATTTCATCAACCAATGATACTTTAAGGTATTCATTTATATCTAATCCATTGATTCATTAATTCATTCTTTTGTTTATTTGATATAATTGTGATGGGTTTCAGTTTGTGTTCCTCTCAACATAGAAATAATGGAGATATATTAGATTCGGAGATGTTGGTTAGTCATTATATCTATATGTAGATAATGCATAGATTAGAGTAGATGAATTGTAGGATAATCGAGAAAGAAGAGGAACTCGTTCAAGTATAGGAGGAGGATGTCATAATGATACAATAGTTGGAGTAGGAAATGGAGGAGGTTCACCACCTACTACATCTAATAATATACAATATGATATGAAGACTATTCTTGATTGTGATGGATTAGTACGGTTTAAAGATCAAACACAAGAAACTGCTAGGAAAAAGGTATGTATTTGATTGGTTAGATATTCATTCATTCATTGACTATATATCTTGATGTATTCATATTTCAGTTTCAAGAACATAAAGCACAAGTAAAGAAAGAAGATGAAAGAAGAAGAAGATTAACAAGTGAAATGAGCGATTTGAGTATTGGATATAATCGAGTACGTTTAACTTTACTTTCTATCATTTATTTTCCATTATAGTATATTGATTTATCGATTGATTTGATATCCTTTAATATCTATATGTTTATATATTTTATATGATATTGATTGATTATACTCTTGATCGATTGATTGATTATAGAGTGGAGATGATCTATTCCATATGGAGGATACTCTATCAGATGCAAGTGTTGTAGATGCTCATGAGATTGCTCAAGTTCCGAGGTCAATAGCATTTACCATTTATCCAATAATCTTTCACTTTATTCGATATTTGTCATAGTCTCAAATGACATAGACTACAGTAATCCAAATGTTTACCGTACTTTTCTTTCAAGATTTTGAATATCTTCGTATATTTTATACATTGTTATTAACTACAAAAGAATGAGTAAATCATTAACATTCTGGAATAACGAAATAAATTCAATGAATTTTAAAGGATTAAAAATTTTCTTTAATTTTAGCCTTTGCAGAATGATTGGATTTGCCGTGAATCAAACAAAATGTGCATTATGTAAATATTCTTTTGGATATATAAAGAAACGATGTATTTGCAAGTTAGTTCGATTATACATTATTTTGTTCATTATTTATATATTGTTATATATTAGTGGATTATCAAATTGAATTTACTAATAATTGATATTGATTGATATTGATTATAGAGCATGTGGACGTGCATTCTGTGATGGTTGTTCAAGTAATCGATATAAGGATGTAATAGATGGAGTATCAAAAGATCGACGTGCATGTGATGAATGTTTCAATAAGATGAATGAATCAAGTAGATCATCAATATCATCATTGAATAGAGAGAATATATTGATTAATCCATCATCATCATCATCATCTCCATCTACTCCTTCATCATCATCGAATGGAACATCTTCATCTGGAAGAAACTGTCCTGATGGACAATCAAGGAGTCCTGTAGGATATTTGACTAATTCTCAAGCAGTCAAAGGATAGATTGACTCTCATAGAGATAGAGAGATACCTCTGTATATCTTGTATATCTATTATATCATCATTGTATTATATACGATTAGTAGTTGAATACTCGGGTTAGAGAGATCATTATTATCATGTTTAATCATCTTATTCTCTCAATCTATTATGGCTCAATCATTCATTCATCTCTTCTCTTCTTTCTTATTCATCATCTTTCTTTCGGTCTCTTCATTCATTCATTCATCTATTAACATCTATTCATATTCATTCATTGTACAATTCAATTCATTCATATATTGGTGTATATTAAGTGTATATAAGATATCTTCGTTGTATCTCATCCTTCTCTTATAGCGTGTTTCCTATTGTATATTGACTATAGATATGAGAATTGTGAATGGATCATCTCATATATAATCTATCCTATCTTCATCTCTTCCATTCTCTTTTCGAGTACATTATATTTTGTCTCATACGTTGTATTCATAGTATATTAAGTAGTTGAATGAAAGAAGGATAAATGACTCTGAACACACTCTATGAAGGAATAGTAGTGAATAGCACGTTGATATTACATCGTTGAATATTGAATGAAGATGATGAATAAGTAGTCTATATATGATATGAATTATTTTTATTAATATTAATTGAATTATTAATTAGATATTTTTTTAACCTTTTATATGATATGAATAGAATGAGTTCTTCTAATCCCTCTATGTCATATTACTCTATTGTTACGGGTAAAAGACATGAAATATCAAATGTAAGTGAATATGATTGAATGAAATAATGAAGAAGTGAATTGAGGATGTATATCAATATGGAAAGTGTAGAAAAGTAAATGATTTTGAGAAGATGAATCGAATTGGAGCTGGTACTTATGGAGTTGTTTATAGAGCGAAAGATACTAAGAGTAATGAAATTGTATGAATATCGTAATGTGATCAATCAATAATATCTGGTATACTGTAGGTTGCTTTGAAGAAAATGAAACGAGAAGTTATCTATAGAGGAATATCTGAATCGATAATGAGAGAGGTTTGCGAAATAGATTACGGCAGCTGTCATATTCGATCGATAGATTACGGTAGCTATCATATTCGATCTATAGATTGTGGTAGCTATCATATTCGATCGATAGATTACGGTAGCTATCCTATTCGATCGATAGATTACGGTAGCTATCATATTCGATCGATAGATTACGGTAGCTATCATATTCGATCGATAGATTACGGTAGCTATCATATTCGATCGATTCAGATTACGGTAGCTATCATATTCGATCGATAGATTACGGTAGCTATCATATTCGATCGATAGATTACGGTAGCTATCATATTCGATCGATTCAGATTACGGTAGCTATCATATTCGATCGATAGATTACGGTAGCTATCATATTCGATCGATAGATTACGGTAGCTATTATATTCGATCGATTCAGATTACTTTATTGACTGAATTGCGTCATGAAAATATAGTAACACTAAAAGAAGTGGCCGTTGGAAGAGAAGTAGAGAATGTCTTCCTTGTTATGGAATATTGTGAACAAGTAATCAATATTCACTATTACCGTATCCAACTTTCCTTTTAGGATCTTACTTCGATTATGGAACATTATGTAGATCCTTTCACTTTGGCTCAGGTATTCCATCCAATATTTTATTTTATTGATTTTTACTAAGATTTTATTAATTAATTATTCAGATTAAATGTATAATGTATCAATTATTAACTGCTCTTAGTTATCTCCATTCTCATTCCGTTCTTCATCGTGATCTCAAGGTATTCATTCTATTCTATTCTTCTATCATTATCTATTCATTCTCTTCAGTTATCAAATCTTCTTCTCAATGCTCATGGTGTACTCAAAGTGGCTGACTTTGGATTAGCTCGAACATTTGCTAATGAATCAAGTTCAATGACTCCATGTGTAGTTACTCTATGGTATGATCTCCTATCTATCATATTCATCTATTCATATATTGATTGTGTAGGTATCGTTGTCCTGAACTCCTCCTTGGATCTCGTATTCAATCAGGATCAATAGATATGTGGTCAGTTGGATGTATATTGGGTGAATTGATTCTTCATGTACCTCTTCTACCAGGAAGAACTGAGATTGATCAAGTATTATTCATTTACTCTATCTATAATCTATAATCTATCGATTAATTATAGATACAAAAGATCATTCAATTATTGGGAACACCAAATGTTAGATTATGGCCGGAATTTGAACATCTTCCCAATGTTCAACAATTTACACTAATGGAACAACCATATAATCGTATTAATGTAATATTATATCAATCAATATATTATAATGAATTAGAGCATTCAGACAAAATTCGAACGAAGTTCACCAGATACAATACAATTTCTGAATGATCTCTTTATCTACAATCCAATACATCGAATAACTCCTGAGAAGGCTCTCAACCATAAGTTCTTTAATGTATGTCAATACCTTATAAGACTAGAATGAGAAAAGAGATTGTGTATCCCCTCTCCTTCTCCCTCTCCCCCTCCCTCTCCCTCTCCCTCTCCCTCTCCCCCTCCCTCTCCCTCTCCCTCTCCTCTTTTCATTCATCTCTTCTTCATTCCCCTCCTCTTACTCCTTCTCTCATTTCCTTCAATGTCTCCTTTACTCAGCTTCTTCAATGACAAAAACAGTGGTAGATATTGCATAGATTCATTGGAATGAAAAGAAGAAGAAGAAGAAGGATATAAGTAGTGTATGGTTGAAATGAATAGAATATGAATGTTCATAAACGTAGATATGAAATGATAATTGTTTATTTGATGAATGAATCAATATAATAAACTCCCGTCTTTCATAGAAATCATAACTCGTCATATATATTTAGTATATTAGTAAAGGGGATAAAAGGGAAAAGGAAAGAGTTTCCTTATTTGATCATGATGTCAAATGAATTTATGTATATGAAATGAATTAGAAGGACAATATACACGATTAGAGGGTATACTGTAGTAAGTGATTACGGTATATTTGGTCTATGGGAGTGATTGGTATATGACTGTATTGATTGACATGATTGCAGGAATATCCACCCGCATGTGATCCTATATTGATGCCCACTTATAAACAACATCGAAATGATCGATAATTACATTATTGATTGATTGAATTATTGATTGATTGTTATCCATTACGGGTTGTTGTTATATTGATTCCATGAGGAAGAAATTCATTAGATTCTTCTCGTTTCTTCCATGCATCTTCCACTAAATAATGATTGAATAGATAAAGATCGTTTGATATATCGGTTGCTATGATACTTCATCTCTTTCCATTCTATCTATCATCACTTCTTTATGTAAAAGGAGACGAAAGTAATGAGGTTGCTCTTATGAGGCTCGATGAAGGGATTCATTTCACCCCTCCCCCCAGGGTATAAGAGATTCAGAGAGGGAGAGAAAGGGAGAGGGAGAGGGAGAGGGAGAGAGAGAGGGAGAGGAAGGAAGACTTACCAAGTTTATCGATGGATCCGCCAAGTGCTAGAGATATAGCAACCATTAGAAAGGCAAGAAGAGTTATTGATATACCTACACATCCAACAACACGACGAACTCTCCTTCTGTAATATATATTTAATTGTTCCCATTGGATAAAGTGAAAAGGAATACTAACTTTCTCATACTTTATGTACATAGATGATATATCATATTACAATTGTAAGAGAATAAGAATGAATAGATAGAGAGATGAACCTATTATCTTCCTTCACTAGAATTATCTCAGCTTCACTCATTTCCATTTGGAATGATCTTCTTTTGGATGGAATCCATTCACTCATTTAGAATGAATTGAATAGAAGAAGAAGATAGTAGAATAGTTAATAGATGAAGTAGAAGAAGTAGTTGATGAAGAGATCTATCTCATCTGATGATGGAGAAGATATTATAAAGGGGGAGGAGTCTATATGAGTAGACATACAAAGATGAAGGGGGGGGAGGGAGAGGAAGAGGGAGAGGGAGAGGGAGAGGGAGGGAGAGAGAGGGAGAGGGAGAGGGAGAGAAAAGGTAGTAGAATATGTTCAGTCAATCGTGTTCTTCCGTCCATTTCAATATTCTTTTCTCTTTTATGGAAAAGAGAAGAAAGAAAAGATGAAAGCTTATAAGGTAAGAAGAAGATGAGAAGAGACAGAACGGATAAGATGGGCTCAAGAGGGAGAGATGGAAGGGAGAGAGAGAGGTAGAGGTAGAGGGAGAGATAGATACATGAATGGGTAAGAATAGTGTGTCCTTGAGTCCTTAGTTGTTCATGTTCAGAATGTCTTCTACTATGTTCTTCTTCATATTCTTTATTCTAATAGATATTTCATGTGGAGAGTAAGTCATTCTCATTCTTATTCATTATTCTCATACTTAGTCTTCTATTCTATCAAAACAAATAACGAAGAAGAAGAAGAAGAAGAAGAATAGGAAAGAAAGAAAAGAATGAGAATAAGACTCCATATATTACTATAGTAAATACAATTATAATTCATTTATTATTGTTTACAGGAATGTTTATTGTACATACTATAGAGAGACTAACGAAATCACTTGTGGGTTAGTTTATTCTTTCTTTTATTTATTATTTCCGATTTTGTATAAGTTAGTGTTCCTTTGTCAAGAAGAATTTCGTACGATTTACCCTTTAGATAATTCTAAAGAAATTTAAAAAAAATATTTTTATACATATTTACTCTTCTCAAAATGAACCAAATAACATACTCCCAAATATTTTAATACTCACGCATAGCAAAAGATCCATTTCTTCATGTCTGCACATGTTTCGAAAATAAATTCTTATTAGTGAATTAATCAATGATTCATTTAGTACTGTAACTTGTCCAACTCATGAGCCACCTAATTCTGATTTAGATGAAGAAGGACTTGATGTGAAACT
The DNA here is from genome assembly GCA_943737045.1 of Parapristionchus giblindavisi. Taxonomy (NCBI): domain Eukaryota; kingdom Metazoa; phylum Nematoda; class Chromadorea; order Rhabditida; family Diplogasteridae; genus Parapristionchus; species Parapristionchus giblindavisi. The sequence goes on along the minus strand of CALSFV010000306.1, from coordinate 344,787 downwards.
ACCTAAAGGATGGTAATGATTATATAATCAATCGATATGATTACAGTATGATTAAGGTATCGAATTGGAGTCATGGCTATAAGACATGATACATCATGGTTTAATTTGTATAGAAGAAGGGCTGTTGGTGATGGATATTGGGATTTCTACACTCAAGTCCCCGAACGGAATTGTGTTGGGTATTGATTACTGTAGACATAATAGATATATTGATTTTTTACTTCTTTAGAGGATGGGGTCTTCATGCAGGAGAAAATCGATCGGGATCGATTACTGTAAAGGATAAGAGATGTTTTGATCGATTAGTATATCAAATAGAAAGGAAATCGACAATTGAGAAGTAAGAGATTATATTGATTAGAATGGAATGAATAATCTAATTACAGATTCGATGTATATCAATGTAGAAAGTGTTTATTACATTCGTGTTGGCTTGGTTTCAGAATGCTTCCCCATTCTAGAGAATATTTAACTAATCTAAGATCATACTAATCTAATATTGTATAATTTCCACATCTCCATTTGTTTATTTTCTCTCATTAATAAACTCCGTATACATTTTATATGTCTTTCATTCAATTCATTTCATTCATATTTCATTATATCCCACAACTGAAATAAAGAATAAATCTCATGAATTGATTCCACGATATTTGTTGGAGTGACAGAGACATAATTATAGTCTTGTATGAGAAGACTCATAGGATACAATGGAGAAGAAGACATACGATACGGAAGTGTGTAGAACTAAGAATTATTATTTCGGAATAACAAAGTTATTATTTTAATTGTTCTCAGAAACAAAATAAATTAATATATTGCCAATAGAATTGGACCCCGAGTTGCAAGAGGAAACAAGGACGTCCAGTCAAGAGATGGAGGGATGAGTTCGTGAAGTCAGGTGGTCCACAATTCTTGCAAGTGGCGAGGTGCAATCGTTCGGAATTGAGAAACCTCATGGCAACTCAGATACGAAACACCCATTAAAGATGATAAAGTTGAATCAATGTCAATGCCAATGCCAATAGAAAAGAAGTAGTATCATTTTTACCATGATAATTATTTAATAACCTCATGAAAAATTTTTTTTAAATCACTCCACTGAAAGTTGATCTTTGGTAAAATCCGTTATTTTATCCGTGAATTATCACCAAAATATCGTACTGAATTGCGGTCGCGGTTTTTGAATTTCTGCATTTCGTGATCAATTCTTTTTTTCAATTTTATTATTTTTTAAATTTTTTTACAGTTATTTATTGATTTGTTTTAGGGATGGGTCAATTTGAGAATGCTAATCCAGTGATATATCCAACTAGAGAACGTACGAAAGACGAGAAAGGGCTCATCGATGATTTACAAGTCGATGAAATCGATGCATCTGAGGTTAGTTTGTTGCTCTTCGTCCTATTCTACTCCTATCCTCCTAGATTTTTGATCTCATTCGAGATATAAATGACCCAGAACATCCATTAACATTGGAACAATTGAATGTAGTCCAAGAAGAATTGATAACTGTCGAGAAAACTGAGCGTGAACAGTTCGTACATGTAAGGTTTATTCATTCTTTCTGTTTATGCTTCGTTTATTAATAGGTTAAATTCACTCCAACAATTCCTCATTGTTCAATGGCTACATTGATTGGATTGGCAGTTAGAGTGAAACTAACTCGATCACTTCATCCAAGGGTCAAGGTATTCATTAACTTAAGATATGAATATCGTGAAATGTTCTTATCTAGGTGATTGTATCGATTACTCCTGGAACTCATAATACAGAAGATGCGATCAATCGTCAATTGAGAGATAAGGAAAGAGTAGCTGCAGCTATGGAGAATCCTAATCTGATACACGCTGTTAATCAATGTCTCACTCCACGAGAATAAGTTAGATCTATCTTTGTTCTGTACATACCTCAATCACATTCATCCAACGTGTAGATTCATATTGAAATGATAAACATAGTTATTCATACTTCGTTATCTCATACTATATGTATTTGGTTACTGAACCATTTCTATATCTACATCTATTCAAATGTATATTCTAATCTATTGATCAGTCATGACAGTGGTATTTCGTTCATTTGCTTCAAAAGCTGCACGGACAACGTCAAAATATGTCAAACGGCAGGTATCATTTTCAAGTCCATTCCTATGAACATCTATTTTCTTTGTAGACATCAGATCCATTTTGTGTCAAAGCACGAGAACATTCATATAGAGCACGAAGTGCATTTAAATTAATTGAAATTGATGATAAACATAAAGTGATCAAATCAGGTATTTTCTGTGGATTGTTGATAAGAGATTAAACTATATTGATTATAGGATGTACCGTATTGGATATTGGAGCTGCACCTGGTTCATGGTCACAAGTTGCTATTGAAAGAAGTGGAGGAATCGTTGTTGGAGTTGATCTACAAGTAAGAATTAATCGATATTCATAGATGATTACCGTATTCTAGACAATGATTCCTATTCCTGGTGTGACTCTTCTATCTAATATGGATATACGTGAGAAGAAAACTCATGAATCAATAAGAGATGCATTAAAGGGAAATAGTGTGGATGTATTATTGAGTGATATGGCTCCATCTCCTACTGGTTTGTTTTGTTTTTGTATTATCGAGTTCATAATCATTGTAAACATCGAAAATATGAGATGTATTACTAAATATAATGAATATACTAATCAGGTGACAAAGGAACAGATCATATACGATTGATATCATTATGTAGAATGGTATTATCATTAGTAGAAAATGATAATCCTCCTATATCTTTATCAAATAATGGAGTATTCTTATGCAAGGTACTGTAATTCATGATTCTTCATTGATTGATTGATTGATTATAGATCTGGGATGGAATAGAGAGACAATCATTAGTGAATGATCTAAAGAAGACTTTTTCATCAGTTGGAATGATTAAACCAGAAGCTAGTAGAGATAGTAGTGCTGAATTGTATATTTTGGCTAGAAATCCTATTGTTAATCATTGATCTTACATTGTACAATAAATGTTTATGATGAATTGATTGTTTTGTGATGATTCCTTATATGGTTCATATTCCATCTTGTATACCCATATCTTCCATAATTTCTATTATGTGTTATACTGTATTGATTGATTGTAGATGGTATGGAGGAACTTGACTAAGGTTGTTCTAGCAGCTGGAGAAGCATTCGGAAAGGCTCTATCTAAGGCTGTGAGAGAAGAAATTAGAGGTAAGGATTACTGTATGATATAGTGATTAATTACTGTATATTGATCGTAAACATTTGGACCTTTTATTTTGATTGAAGCAACCCAACAAGCGGCAGAGAGACAAGCAGCATCTACTGGATCTAGTCGAGAAGAAACAAAACAAAGTGCCAATACAAGTGCTAGATTAGGAATATCACTTGAGGTTATCTATTTGTATGTCTTCCTTCCCTACTCCTTTGTTATCTTTTTCAGGAGTCAATCAAAATTTTGGATGTTAAAGAACCTTTGAAAGCGGAAGAAGTAGATAAACGATATGAATATCTATTCTCACAGAATGATAAAACTAAAGGAGGATCATTTTATATTCAATCTAAGGTAGATCATCTCTCTCTGATAATTATTGATTAGTATTGATTGTTAGATCTATCGAGCAAAGGAACGATTAGATGAAGAATTAGTGTCTCGTGGAGAGAAAGTACGAGAAGTAACAGAAGAAACGAAAGAAATAAAAGAAGAAAAGAAAGAATAGAATTGAATTCATTTTCATTGATAGGTCATATATGAATAGTACATTAGTTTATTGTTGTTGTCTTCATTTGTTATTATTGATTACCAATGATTTTATTGATTATATCTATCTCTTCATTTTATTCTTTCTTCTTTTACTTGTTCGTACATATAGTAAACCAATTATGATTATGATTCTGTAGCTAAAATATTGAAATACGTTGAATACGTCATTCAATATATATCTATGCTTGATCACTTCTATCGATTACATCTTATATTAATAGATGGATGAAGAATTTCTAAAAGAGTTCATACCATCGACCAATTTATCTATAGAAGAAGTTAATCATCTTATGAATGTTCTACTTGGAGATGAGAAATGTATGATTATGAATATAGATGAATCGATATGATACATCATTCAGTATCTTCTAATATCGATCGTTGTTTATCATCATTGATTTGGAAGACATGGAAATTAGGTATAGTAAAAGGACTGAATGCTTCTCAATTCAAAGATATGCTAAAGAAATATGATTTACAATATGTTGATAATATAGTTGAAGTATATAAGGTATTGTAAATATTGAATATGTCAATTACAGTATACCTATTGTAGAATCGATTGGATGATCTTCGTAAACATTTCGTTTCTATTCGATTTGTAGATTCTACAGTAGTCAATTCAGAATGGATTGTAATGAAAGAAAAAGAAGTAAGTCTAATCAATCAATATAAAGTATTGTATTGTACAATAACTATTGTAGAGTGGATCAGAAGGAAATCTAGGAAGAAATTCATCATCGACTTGTCATTTAACCCTTCGTATACTTAAAGGAGATAAGATATCCTATGATTCAATCAATATCAATCTTAATAAAGAACAATTACAAGTAAGTTTATATTTTATTATCGTAATTTGATAGAGACATTTATTCTATCTAGGATTTGTATTGGACATTGAAAGGCGCACAAAATGTGATGAACAAGATAATGAAATGATTAACTACACCCATTTATTATATATTATTATACAACATAAAACTTCCATTCCATATCAACCAATCCCAATATATGTGTATATGTGTACTCCCAAATATTGAATATTCTCATTCCACCATTCATAGTATTGGCATAGTCTCAGTGTCCACAATACATTTGAGGAACAACGAGTCATCCTATATGAAATATCATGATTACAGTAATCCACTATATATTGATTAATATACCTGTACATAACTATTGAGAGTATCTAGTAGACATAGTTTCTGTGCACCGAAACTCGCATTTCTTTCACTTGTGGGACGATCGAGGAATACCTTCATTTTAATCTTTGATCTTTGATCTTTGATCTTTGATTAGTACATACCTTATTTTCTCTACTAGAAACAGGGCGTATAACATAATCAATATTAACTCTTTCATTCTCAATTGCATTTTGATCCATGAGTGATATTGTAACCTATAATATATTATATTCTAATCAATATATTGTATCTTTCAACCTTATGAATGAATGGCCACTGAAGAAGTGCATCATATTCACCACGAAGTAGAGTTACATAGACAGAGAAGTAATGTCCTCTAACTTAAATGACACAATCAATAAACTCCGCCTCCTTTTCTTATCTACAGTATACCGGGTCCATCTCCATATAAACAAGCAGATAAACACATCTTATATCCATGACGTGAACTAACGAAAGGAGGAGAGAAGATCGTTGAACGGGCACCAGATTTAGCCTATTTAATGAATTAGATAAATAATAAGATGCTGGAATAATGTCAATGAATAGTGTAGCATATGGGGTACTGTAATATAAATACTATAGTATGACGAATACTGTACTTCATTCTGTCTCTGATGAACATTATCGATTCTCCATACCAATTGAGCTCCATACATCTTCTCAAGATTAGAACTCTGCAATATAGTCTATGAATCAATAAAATGGAGATTACAGTAACCTTCTGTTCGAGAGTTCCAATGGTACGAATCATCTTTTCCGTATTGAGTTGCATGAAAGCAAGCATAGCCTAAAGGAATATGAAAGACTACTGTAGTGTGGGAATGGAATAAGGAATACCTTCAACTCTATAACTCCATCACAAAGATATGTTAAATGACGAATTGGTTCTTCCTATAAAGATAATGAATAGTTGAGAATATATATCTACAATATACTTTAATGTGTTTCTGTAGTACTTGTCTTCCTCCTGCATATTGACATCCCCATTCAGAGAAGGGACAAGCATTTCCAGTATTGGGACAAACTGGTAAATGATTATTCAACTAAAATGTAATTATTGATTATTGATTGATTATAAATAGATACCTCTTCTCTACTTATATTCTCTATTCCACATTGATTGGGACAATTAACAGGGACACTTAGACATACCTAAATAATTAATACGATACTGAATATAAGTGCAGATACTGTATAATATTTACTTTAAGATGTAAATCGATTCCTTTAGAAGCAACAGTCTTTTTACAATATGTACATTCTTTTGTTCTTTTAGTACATTCTTCTGTTGTATGAGATATCTAAATATTCTTCTTTATCTATTCATATCTATTCTAGACTATCGATTACCTCATTCCTCTTCATATATACTTCTCCACATCCACGAGGACACACTATATCTCTATACTCACATGACGTTGCATGACCCTACAATAATCGATACATACCGTAATCAACGAATGAATACTAACAGCTAATTCACGTAGTTCTCCTTGCCATTTGCAGTCATTATGTTGATATGAGCAATAGACTTGAAGAGATTGAATCTATACAGTAATATTATTGATTAGATTATTGATTAGTTAAATGATTACAATCTTTTGAGTAGCCTTATCTGTCACTGCCTGACTAGGTTGTTTACATAGGGTACAAATTGATGTTGATCTAAATGAAGAAGGAGTACAAGAATATAGATAGAAGTTGAGATTATTGATACAGTACCCTTCTAGTTTGAGACAACCCTGACAGAACTTATGTCCACATGCTAATTTCATAGGAGAACGTAGAGCCTAGAATACGTAGATTACTGTATGTATGACATCATAGATGTGTAAGACTACCGTAATCCATTGATATACAGTAAGAATACCTGAGTGCATTTGGGACATAGTAGTGATGGATCGAGTGGATTGACAAAGAGTAAATCGATATTATTAGTTTCAAATGGAGGATATGGAGATGAATTAGATGAATCAACAATGATTCCTTCCATTGCAAATGGTGAATGAATTGAAAGAAGAAGAAGAAGTTCCTTCTTTCGTTGTTATTAGATACGATATCCATGGTGAATCTACAGTCTAATCAATATATTCCATTCTATTTCTATACCTTCTTATATATCTATCTAATAGGACTACTATCAATTCATCTTCCATCCATCTACTCCCTCCTCCCACCCTCCATCCCATTCCCATCCCCCTTATGTCTTCCCTCTCATATTCTTCTTCTACACAAGACAGACAAACTTTCGGCGGCTCTTCTCTCATTTTATTTTCTTAGCAAAAAGCCCCTTGGGACAAGCAAAAGTGACATAGAGTTTGGCCAAGTCTTTTAGAATAGAAGAAGACACATAGAAAGATAAGATGGAAAGTCAAAGCACATGAACATCACAATTGAACAGACAAATCAATCAATATATTAATTTATGAATGAGATTATCGATTATTATATGAATGATGGATGTATATATATAGAAGTGAATGATTGGAACGACTCATGGGAATATTTACTGTGATTAAAAAAGGAAAGAAGAAATGAACCGGAATGACGAATGAATACAACTGATGGAGTTTATATATAAAATGACGAAAGATTATTAGAAAGTAGACATCCTTCTCTTCTCTTTTGATTTATCTCCACTAGATGATGAGGATAGACCTAACCATTTCATAAATCGATTCCCACTTTCTTTTTTCTCTGGTCTACAGTAATCTGATGATGTTGATCGTTGCGGACCCTGATTGAGATTATTGATTGATTGATAATTATTATGAGTGTACCTCTTGTAGTTTAATTGATCTTCTCTTTTGGGGAGTTGGATGAAGTAGATTAACATTATGAATTGAATGTCGATGTCGATGTTGAATAGGTAGATCCTCACTACGAGATGGTGATCTATAATGGAATACTGTACATTACGATATACAAAGGATTACGGTAGTAGAAGAATATCAATAAAAGATTACTGTAGTTATAGTCTTTTAATAAAGAATACCGTAGTATAGTGGAGAACTACTAATAAGAAGTTACTGTAGTGAGTAAAGACCATTTCTAGTAACTAAATTTAGTAATTTGTTATTCTCTAATGGTACAATTACTACTTTTCTCTAACAGTAACATTTCTGTGTATAAACAGGAATGATAAATATATTTGAAATGATGTTATCGATTAGTATGATTATATAATGAATGAATGAATGAATGAATAACCTTCCATGAGTTGATCCTCTCCTTGAATCACTTGAATCTCTTATATTAAGTAATGAAGTATCATGAGTTAATTCAGCCATTTCTTCCCTATTAAAATATATTCATTTATCATATCAATTATCTATTCCATATATGACATTTCTTCTTTATATGTACTCTTTTATCCCTCAATTCATTCATTTCCACTCATATTTCATCTCTTTTCTATTCTTTTCATCATTTTCTTATCTTGTCTACTGAATCAAAAACCCCTTGAATAACAACCATGATAAGTGAGTGGGATTGAGAAGGATTCTTAACCAAACGTATTAGAATCAATCCAATTACATTTCTTTCTTTCTCTCAGTCAAGATAGAATGTCTTAAGAGAAAAGAAGAAGGTTGAGATATCTTATACTGAATTCCCTTAGGAGACATTCAAGATATGAAGAATATAACAAAGTAACTATTTTATTCATTAGACTCAATGAATACATGTACTATTACTACTTTTATTTAACAGTGATTAATTAATATTTAAAAAAAACACCATATAAGTATATTTACATGGCTAGAAATTTCTCATTACATTTTAAAGACATTTCGGATATAATTTCGTACCGCAGAGGGCACATCATTTTTTCTGACAGAATGTTATTTAAACTAAACTTTTTAAACTAATCCAACGTTTCTGTGGCCGTATGCAAGAAGAGTTTTCCAAGAAAATGTGACGTCATTAGCGTAGGCGGAGGATTTTTGGAAAACGCCTCCGCCTACGCTAATGACGTCACATTTTCCTGGAAAACTGTTCTTGCATACGGCCACTGAAAAAAACATTGTCTTCAGAAAATGTCGCTTTCAGAAGTTGTAGGGTTAATCTTCTAAAGCTTTAATTTTTCTGAGAAAAATTGGGTATCCAACTTGAGATTCTAAAGAAAGGCTGCGAGTACTGTATTTGTGACTACATTTTTTACAAGATTTTTTGGAAACGGTATCGTCGAAATAAAAAAAAGGAAAGATTTTGAGATACTCTATTCGCCTTTTGAAGTGAACGTTTAGTGAATTCATATATGAATAGAAAGAGAATAAATGGATCTAATAGAGGAACCATGGGATAGATATATCTGACCTCTTCATTCATCCATTTCTCCATTCAAAGACCTCTTTCTTCCTCTTCTTATTATTCTATATAATATTCCCAATAAATAAACCCTAGGGACTATACTATTTTCGGTGTTTGCGCGCCTATTTTTAGATTAATCGAATAGATTTAGAGAGAGTATTGTATATATGTAAATGAATACCGTAAGAGTTATGTTTCATAGACAATGAAATGATTAGATGATAGTGTATGTACCTTGCTTGTCGATGCATTTTTTCTCTTTCCAATTGAATACTTTGAATCCTTTCACGATGTCTCTTCTCTTTCTCTTTTTGTTCCGCCTTCTGCAAATGTAATGAATCAAATGATGAAAAGAGAATAGAAGTAGACTGATATGAATGAATGACTCACACAAAGATATTACATAGATATATATACCTGTTTAGTTCTCAAAGCTTGAGCTCCAAGCATTGTTAAGTTGATAAAGAATGAAGTAGATGGAGTATAAGAATAGATGGGATAAGTGAAGAAGAAGGGGAGGAGTTAAGAGTAAGAAGAGATAATGATGGCATCTGAAGAATAGAAGAGTCTGAGTATAGAGATGGATGGATAGATGGATGGGGGAGGAGGGGAGGGGAGGGGAGTGAGGGGAGGGGAAGAGGGGGAGGAGAGGGTGGGAAGTGATCAACACATTTACATAGGTGTTGTAATTGAAGTGAATGGAATGAATGAATGAATGAGTGACAGATAATTTGAGAATTGAAGAAGAAGAAGAAGAATGATGAAGAGATTAGAATGGATAAGAAGGATATGATATATCTATTGATAGAATAGAATGAGAAACAAGATAGTTCATTCATCCTTTCTCTATTCGAGAGTGAAACACTTTCTCTTTTCATCCTTTCCTCTCCTTTCACCTCATTTTCTTTTTCTTAACGGATCTCACCATTCAATCTCCTTTTCACTCTTTATCCACTCATTTTCTTATATGTAATCATAAAGAATCATTAGATATATCATATAAGCATCTATCATCTATCTAGTATCAATCTAGTATCTATCCTTATGTATACATAAGTCTCCTTATATCCCTCCATGTAGTCCTTTCTTATAGAACTTGTTCCTTTTCCTCTATTGCTTCTTTTCCCTTTCATTCAATCTATTCAAAGTCTCTTTCAGTCATGGATTTATATCGAGAATTGAATAACTTTGATATCTATAAAGATAATACTTCTTATAAACAAATGAATAGCGATTATACGTATAAGTACGTTTGACTTCTTATTATCATCTCCATCATTCTTATCGATATCAGATATGTTCTACCGTTTGAAAAAATCGATAATCCCAAAGAAATCACTTTATTCCTACAAAGAAATTGGATTCATACTGTAACTATATCTGTAAGTCATGTTATCGATCGAAACTATTTATTGATTGATCCTCATATCAGATAATCTATTATGCAGTAGTTCGAAGCATAGAATATTATTTAAAAGATAAGCCTGCTTATTCACTAAAGAAACAATTATTATATTGGAATGGATCATTGGCCATATTCTCTATTCTTGGATTTATTCGATTCTCTGAGGTAATCATTCTATCATAACTAATCATATTATTTCTATCTAGGACATCATTGAATCTCTTCTCAATCGTGGTATTTATCCTTCTCTCTGTCAAAGTTGTCATCCTAATGATGTCGCTGCCTTCTGGAGTTTACTATTTGCTTTGTCTAAGGTTCATACATTTGATCAATCGATAAATCAATCAATAAAATTATAACAGATAGTAGAATTGGGTGATACTCTATTCATAGTTCTTCGTAAGAAACCTCTTATATTCCTCCATTATTATCATCATGCAGCAGTTCTCATTTATACGGTACATTCAGGTATTATATTTATCTTTTCCATATAGTGTTATGCTTAAAAAGAACAAATCTTCCTAGAAGAAAAACAAAACAAATTATTCAACCAGAAAGAAATTTTGTAAAAAAAAAATGAAGACAATAATGGAAAGGGGAAAGTAGTGTCGCAAGGGGGCGGAGTTTGACTGCGTGGGGATGGACACCTGTGATAGACCCTCACCAAAGTACATAATGAAGCTATAATTTGAAGCATTTCGTATTGGCTATTGATTAAAGATTGATATGAAGTAAGAATGATAATATATTGATTGAGGAGCTGAACATACTGCACCAGGAAGAGCGTTCATATCAATGAACTTCATGGCTCATTCTTTTATGTATACTTATTATGCTATCACTGCTGCTGGATATAAACTTCCCAAATGGGTTAGATCATTGATTTTTCCATCCATTGATTATTGATTCATTCCTAGATTTCAATGGCCGTAACTACAATTCAAACAACTCAAATGTTAGTTGGAGTAGCTATATCTATAATTGTATATCATATCAAGAGTGTATATAATTGGCCGTAAGTTATTCTTAACATAACTTATATAATGATCAACTCATTGTAGATGCCAACAATCATATCCTAATCTATATCTTGCATTCCTTATCTATTTAACATTTGCCATACTTTTCATTCAATTCTTTTATAACGCCTATTTCGCCAAAAAGACAAATAAGACAAAGAAAACCGATTAAAGTGGAATATATTTTATTGTCTATTCATAATCTCTCGGGTAGAATAAAGTAATATCAAAGAGGAATGATGAAATCTATTGAATGAGGAATGAGAATATGGTCACAACTAATGAATGAATGAATGAATCAAGAGAATGGAGTGTAATGAATAACAAAATTGACAACAACAATATTACAAACTACTCAATCAAATTAGGTACAACAAATGGTAGAATTAAGCCTTACGCTCAATGGTTTTAACACTTCCATCAGTATATGCGAAGAAGACCTTAATATATTATAATATTAATTCAATTCAATTTTATTCATACCTCATCAACTACGCCAATGAACAATCCAGTATCAACAATGCCTGGTGTATCCGCCAATTTAGCCTGAATCAATACGTTAGTCATTATCTTTAATAGTATGTAGAGTACTTGAATATTTTTCCAATCCATCTTTTGATCCTTTGGGAATACCCAATCAATGATATAACTTCCATTATCTGTGATTACTGGACCTGCCTTTCGCATTGCCATACGAAGACCTATCAAAGATCATCATAAATCAATATTGATTGATAAGAATCACTTGTAATCAATATCATATAGATATATATGAGGCCGATTGCGAGAAAGTCGAACAAGGTCTGGTAAATCAATTTTTCGAAAACCTGCGAGAAGGGGTTCTCAAGGGTGCTGATGATGATGGGCATGTTCATTTTGCACCTGGAGTCACCGTTGAGGCCAGACGGCGTCGCGTTGAAATCGCGTTTTTGGTCATTTCTTGTCGCCTGATGGTGCTAAAATTAACAGACCAATGTTTCCGGTGTAGAATTTGATGGCGATCACGCCTGTCTAATTCATTTTTCATGAAAAAAATTTCACAAGCTTCAAATATGTAACTTTTCTCAGAGGCAAAAGTGTGCGAGTGATATAGCTAGATCGGATCGGAATTACCTCAGGATGCTACAGAAAAAATTTCAACGATTTTGGTGAATGGAAAAGCGAGAAAATCAACTTTTAGTGAAGTAATCTGGTCGCTCACAACAGATAGATAGTTTCCTCTCGCCTGAGAGAGTGTGGGGAATTGAGAGAGCACGAGAGAGTCTAGGGAAAGGAGAGACGCGATCGAAGGGGAAGAGAGACTCGAGGTAGGTCAGTGGGCACATTGCCTCTCTTAGAGTGACCAGATTACTTCACTAAAAGTTGATTTTCTCGCTTTTCCATTCACCAAAATCGTTGAAATTTTTTCTGTAGCACCCTGAGGTAATTCCGATCCGATCTAGCTATGTCACTCGCACACTTTTGCCTCTGAGAAAAGTTACATATTTGAAGCTTGTGAATTTTTTTTCATGAAAAATGAATTAGACAGGCGTGATCGCCATCAAATTCTACACCGGAAACATTGGTCTGTTAATTTTAGCACCATCAGGCGACAAGAAATTACCAAAAACGCGATTTCAACGCGACGCCGTCTGGCCTCAACGGTGACTCCAGGTGCAAAATGAACATGCCCATCGTCATCAGCACCCTTGAGAACCCCTTCTCGCAAGTTTTCGAAAAATTGATGTACCGGACCCCAGTCACTCTTGCTCTACTCTCTCGCAAACGGCCTCATATAAAAGAACTACCTGCGGTTCCTCCGAATAATCGAGGAATTTCCAATGATACAGGAGTAGATGCAAATGGAAGAACCTACGGATATTACGGTAGATAGTTCATTACAGTAGACACTACTCACCTCAATGGGAAGATATTGATATCTATCACCGAGATTAACTGCTTCTTTTGTATAATCAGCAATTACAAGGAATCTACAATAAATTATATAATTACATACAAAACATAATTGGTAATTGTAATGTGGTGTGTTTTCTGGAGAAAAAAAGGACTCGGGAAAAGCAAAAGTGTGGTAGTTTTGCCCTCCTGAAAAAAGCACTGTAAAATTAAAAGATCTCGGCTCCCTGACCACTTAGATACTTGAAACTTGTTTTCTGGGTTAAAAGCGAAGTTTCAAGTCTTTCGTTCTACTACGACCGGAGATATTTGCTTTTTACATGATTTTCTTTTTTTGGGAAAAATTGAAAATTGTCTTTTGCTTTTCCCGGAAAACAAACACCACATTACTTTCTGGATGCGTGTTGAACAATCTTTTCTCTAGCAAGACAACCTCCACCTCCTTTGATACAAGTAAGATTAGAATCAACCTAAACAAGTCTATGAGAATGTTAAATGGTATGGAATAGTAACCTCATCAGCTCCATCAATGCATACATCAAGTACTGGAGTGGAATCAAGATCAGACACAGGAAGACCACTATCAACTAGCCATTTCTTAGTCATGAATGAAGTAGGAACACATGAGATGTCTCGAAGATTACCAGACTGAAGTTTATTAGATGATAAAGATATAATATCGATATAGAATACCTTGTATGCATGTTCTAAATACTCTACTAGATACTTCACTGTCGATCCTGATCCAACTCCTAACTTACAGCCATTCTGAACGTGCTTCTTCGCGCATGCATAAGCCGCGTCTCGCTTTGCCTCAACAAAATAAATAAAAAATATGTTTAGATAAAACTTTAAAATGAGATACCTTTTCAATAGGACTAAGATCAGTAGAAACCATTCTTCTAATGACAGAACGAAGGACCGACGTCGTGAACTTAAAGAAGAGATAGAAATGAATGATAAGAATGGAACAGACAGGTACTTTCAAAAATGTACTTTCAAGTGTGATCGACAGAAAGTGCAATTTCAATGCCAAAAGAATCCAGTGATGACCGTGGCCGTGAAATAGAAATTAATTTGTATGTATTTTTCCCGGTTCTGGCTACCATTACTAAGTAATTCTTTCTCACATAAATACATTGATTTTTGTTATTGGTGTTGTATATAATGGATAGCTCGTCAATATATGAGCCTGATGACATGGATGCTGAAGGTATATTTGCTTCCCTATTAATACAATTATTGCTTCAAATTTGAATTTTAGATGCTCCAGGCCCATCTTCACTGAATACATCGACTGAATCCATAAAGCCTAAGAGGAATAGAAAGGTAGGAAAAGAGATTTCTTTTGTGCATTAACAAATCTATTATAGAGCACCCAAAGACTTTTGGAGACTTTTCTTGATGAAGATACTCCATCTTTCCTTCAGAAAAAGAAAAAGAAAAGTGTATGTAAATGAAGAATTGATATGATACTTGAATGGAAATGTATTTAGACAACACCTAAAAAGAAAGAAGGACAAGGTGAAGAAAGTGGAAAAGATGATGGTGATCCATCTGGGATTCATAATGAACAAGAACAGGTAAAAGAAAGATTATCATCTTGATGATTTTTCTATTTCATTTCATCGTATACTGTTTCAGATGACTGATAAACAAAAGGATCGTGTACAAAAGTTTAGAGAAGCTAGAGCATCAGCTACTCCATGTCATAATGTTGAAGTTAAAGGAGGGGTATGGTATCTTATAATCATATCTTATTATATTTGTATTTGTTAAGAAAGGATGTAAGCAAAAGGCAATCATTGGTTATACTTATTGTATTTGGCATATTTTAATGGATAAGAATGCACCATATAAACTATGCGAACATATGAAACCGGATACAAGTAAGACTATCTTTTATATACCGTATACCAAAGTGATCTTTGATCTTTAGAAGGAACAGGCACTGAAATGCTTCAATGTAAAACTGCTATTCGAAATGATACAGTTCCTCCATTATGTACTGTTCATTCTGGTATAAAGAAGAAGAATAAGAAGAGGAATAAAGGTTTGTTATGATATATAATGATTGAATGAATAAATAGTTATAGATACATCAATGAATGAAGGAGATGATTCAGTAGATGATAAAATGGAAGAATCTCCATTACCTTCAACTCTTAATCAAACTCCTCATTCATCTCATTCGTCATTATTTAATATAAATAATCATGATGATGATCCATTCCCATTTGATATTGAAGAAGCTATTGAAACAGCTCATACAGTACTTGGAGTACCTCGTCATATCAATTCATTGATTGATAGTGTATTGGATAATCCAATGAATTCATTTGATGATCTATCTCGTCATTTGGATGATAATTCATCATTCAATATATTGGATGGAGATATGAGTCATGATATGGATACATCTCAAGATGGAATAAAGACTTCAATGGAAAAGGAACTATTATATCACTTGATTAATCGGCCATTCGAAATTGGAAAGGAAATCTTATCAAGGAATAAAGAAATGAGAGAAGCAAAAGATGTTTGTTATTAGATATCTTTATATTTGTCTATTTATAATATGTTTAGATGAATGAATTCTGGAAGATAGCTTCATCATATGATGCTCCAAAGACAAGAAAAGAATATAATGATACTTATGGAATGGAGAATCTTCTATTGAAGAGTTGTGTGTATGTTTAACTCTTTAGAATGAAACACGTGCTCATATAATCATTGACGTCATTATTTCTATTTGTAGTTCTCCTTTAATAAAAGAAGAAATGAGAATACTTCTTAATGATGATAATTGTCAATTGTACAAAGAACTTAATCTATTACACGAGGTTAGTTATACGGACTAGAATACAGTAACCCATTGAAATTAGACTACTGTAACTTATTGATATATGACTACAGTAACCCATTGATAAGAGACTACAGTAATCCATTGATATTAGACTACAGTAACCTATTTACAGTATAATAAGAGTCTATTGGATGAAGGAGAAACTCTTCAATGGAGTGTTATCAATGGAATGAATAACTAACAAACGAATACTTGAGACAAAATATCTTCATCTCTCTAATATGAAATGATTGAATTAAAGAGTTCATTTGCTTCTCTTCATTCATTCATTACTTTTATGGCTAGTCATTGCATGATCTCAATCTCTATCTATTATAGTCTTTGACCTTCTACAATATCAATAGAGTAGTCTAATCTTCTCTCCCTTCCCATCTCTCCTTCTTCCTATCTCTCATTCCTTCATCTCCTTCCATTCTATCTTCACTTTATCCATTTATATTCTCATAATATTACCTTTGATGCTTTAACATTCTTCATTTGTGTTTGGTCTTACATTATCACATTGTATAGATTGTTGATTAAGATAAAGATATTTGATCTCTTAGTATGAATAGATATATCTATACTTTTCATCTTCTTTCTATACTTCGTTATGCTTTCTATTCTATCTACACAACATCTTTACACGACAGAATATTCTCTCTCTCTTCTCTTTTCCTAACATAGCACTTTTTCTCCCCTCTATTCTCCCTTCTTCTCTTCTATTTTCATGCCATTCTCCCTTGTCCTCTTTCTATTTCTACTCGACCTATTCATTGGGTGGGAGGGGATGGTCTATATCTTCGTTATGTGTGTTCATTCATCTTCTATCTATCTATCTACATTCAGGATGGCTCTAACTCCAGTTCCTTCATCTCTTCTTCATTCAGCTAATTCTTCATTGAATCTATCTCAGGATGATTTCCTATATCACTTTGGTATTTCTCGTTCTACTGTAGATATGGTTAAAGTCTTTGGAGATACTAAAGTATGTCTCTATTCTCAACTTCCTTCTTCATCTCTATAATCGATATTCTCAGTTCGTATGTTGTGGAGGCAGTCCTACTAGATTCGAACACTATGCTAAGGAATTCTCCAAAGAACATGGACTTGAACTATCAGAAAATTTATCTAGAAGTGATCGATTTGTGATCTACAAGACTGGTAATCCGTCATTACTCTCTTCATCTATCTATATTTCTCTATAGGTCCTGTACTATGGATAAATCATGGAATGGGTGCTCCATCTCTATCGATTATGTTAGTAGAGACACTCAAACTCGTCCTTTACTCTAAGGCCACTGATGTTACTTTCATTCGCCTTGGAACTTCCGGAGGTTTGTCTTATAGAGGAGAAAGAGATGGGAGGGGGAGTGATGAAATTGAAATAATATTCGGCTACCGTATACCTTTTAATATAATCAGATAGTATTTCATTCATCAGGATGATTCATATTAACCATTTTTGTCTTATATTCATGCATATTATAAAACGTTTATTGTACGAATTCCCTTGGAGATTTTGTCTCTCACTTTTGTTACTCTCTCGTACTCTCTTATCTGAAAGAGAAAAGATAGAAGAATTGAGATAACGCTTGAACTGACAATCAGATAAAATCATTTTTGCGGTAATCTTATAATACACCATACTACATCTATTACTGAATGAAGATTTGAATGATATTCTTTGTAGGAGTAGGAGTAGCTCCTGGATCAGTTGTAATCACATCAGCCCCATTGAATGGAGAACTCAAAGAGGAACATGTACAATTTATTGCTGGAAAGAAGGTATCATCTACTATTCATTCATTCATTCTTCTCTTCATCTGTATGTAGGTTGCTCGTGAAGCTCGTCTTGATAAGAGACTTCAAGCTGATCTATATGCTCTAGGGGAAGACATGGGACTCCCTGTGGTTAGTGGAAAGACACTATGTGCTGATGATTTCTATGAAGGTATCGATTAATCATTCATTTTATCGATTAATCGATTATATTGAGGTCAAATGAGATTGGATGGATACTTCTGTGATTATACAGCAGATGATAAGTTTAAATTCCTTCGATCTCTTCATGATTCAGGAGTTCGTAATATAGAAATGGAAAGTACTTGTTTCTGTTCATTCACCTCACGAGCAGGAATCAAAGGTATTATATCTATCTATTCATATCATTGTATTCATTCTATTCATTCTATTCAGCTGCCATTGTATGTGTAACACTACTTAATCGTATGGATGGAGATCAAGTTACTCTAACCAAGAATGAATATCTAGACTTTGAGACAAGACCATTCAAACTTGTTTCTGCCTATATTAAACAACAACTTAGACTAGCTTAATATGTTGTTCATTCATTCATAGCTTACCTTCACTCCCTAATATTACATTCCTATCACATTTTGACATATAGAATATGGGCATTTTCATAGATTATACATAGAACACAATTAACTATATGATAAGATTATGTATAGAACTATTAGATTATATGTAAATTGTACATCAAGTCAAACTAAATTCATATGGCATAAACGTATTAATTCATAATATGAATTACAATCGAACATTTCTTCATCTATATAGAAATTACCCATTTGATAGATTAGATTAGACTAGATGATATCTATTATTCTTGTTCATTTCCAGTAATTGAAGGTTGAGATGATGATGACTCGATGATTGTTGAATCTAATTGAAATGCTGGGATTGGAACCTACAATTTATTGATTGAATTGATGAGATAAATAGAGTACTACTATATACTTCAAAAGTAGTTCCATTCTCTCTTTCCATTTTGAATGATCCCCACATATGTCCTCCTTTACTCTGTGATAAATCAACATTTGATGAGAATTGGAAGGCGGGACGAGATGGAGTCAATTCTGGTTGCTATAATGATATAGTAATCAATCAATCATTCAATCAATCAATCAATCATTCAATCAATCAATCAATCAATCGATATTGAACGAACTCTTCCAACTACTCCATGTCCATTCAATTGATGCATATTATTAACAGAGAAGACTTTGAGATGACGTTCACGAACAATTACTGTCTGCCCACTTATATTATTCAATCTAAAACCATAGAAAGATCAAACATCAACCAGAAATCAATAATGATCTCATACCGTATCACATATCTCCACATATGTTTGGCAGCTCCCATCTGAAGAGTACTTCCTAGATAGAATGTAGTTACCGTAACCTGACAGAATATTGATTAGATAGGAAGTATTAAATAAATGAATACTTCAATTCCTTCATGACATTCTCTATTAACATGAATGGGAGCCATCCATGATCTAGCTGAACTTGTATAGAATGGACGAATCTCTGATCGAATACCGTATCTAATCACTATATTGTATTGAATGATTGATTATACGAATAGTTACAGTATACCAACCAGGAACACCAGATCCTTCACCATTATCATCAACTGATTGGAATATTCTTTCGAATAGATCATGATCAATAGGAGATCGTTCACTTCCAGCAAATGGAATGATATCAGAATGAGATACACAATCTAATCCACTTAAAGAGATCAAAGATCAATTAATGAATGAGAGAGAAAAGAGATGAGAACATACTTCATTGTAGTCATAACCTTTTCTCCTCTTCCAGCAATTGAATTATTCTCAGCTAGATATCCAGTCAAATCAACAGGAAATCCCATTGTAGACCAATCTCCACGATGAATCAATACCTACAGTATACAGAATACATAATCAATCAATTCAAGACTACATCTATTCCATTGTACCTGATATTGTGTTTCCAATGACGATATCACATCTTTCCTAAAATAGATTATATAATCAACATAAGTATAATAAAATGAACAAAATCATACACGTTATCTTTCTTCTCATTTAGTTTACATTTGAACGACGCTAGAATTATTCCCTTATATGCAAAAAGACGATGTATGAAGAGCTAAAAATCAATCAATAACATGATTTCAAATCAATAATTGATCTACCTGTCCACTCTCATATGGACTATCAATATTTTGAGGTAGAATAAGTCCAATATCTTTGATTGGTGGTGGAGTAGTCGTTCGGAACATGGAATCAATACCAATCCAGGCATTATGTTCATTCTAACTACTTTTATCAATATTCATATCATACTATAGTATAAGAGACACATATATATATTGAATGAATGTATAATACCTAGCATGAGTGGATGTAGTAGTATGAATAGATCTTGATAGAATAGATGAAATATGAGTAGATGATGATATAAATGGAGATGATGATAGAGTGAGTAAAGATAGAGGTGATTGTTGTGCTAATCGATATATGAGTCTCCCTCTATTAGACATTCTGAAATGGGTAGATCTATTGATTAATCTATCAATAGAATCATCGATTCATGATAAGATAGGATAGTTCTGATACGAACAGAATGAAACAAATCAATAATGTAATTAGTATAAATGTCTTTATTATGTATATGAAAGGCAAGGATATATCAACATCTACAGTAATCCCTACAATAGACTATAGTTTGATCTCATTTGATAGCCGTATGAATGGCACAAATTCCAAATGATAGATTCTCATAACGAACGTTACGAAGACCCGTATTAGATATCAATTCAGAATATTCTTTCTTAAAGAATACAAATGATTATATTGATGTGATGAATAATGAATAAACCTGATTAGGAAATCTTCGAATACTTTCAACTAAATACTTGTAACTATTGTAGTCTTTAGCTAGAACTTCTCCCATCACAGGGATAATCTGTACAAATGAACATATTGATTTATTGATATAATTGATTGATAATCTAACTTGGAATGAATATAAATCATAAATAGTCTTGAGTGATGGATGAATCTGAGAGAATTCAAGACATGCAAACAATCCACCTGGTTTGAGAACACGTCGAGCTTCTTCCACTACCTAATCAATATAATCATCATTATATTAAATGATATAAATAACCTTATCAACATGAGTACAATTCCTTATTCCGAATGATATTGTATATGCATCAAATGTATTATCATCAAATGGAAGTTTCTCACCATCTCCAACTACAAATGATAATCGAGATATATCAATCTATAATTGAATAGACAATAGATCTATCAATCAATCAATACTATACCTCGTGATTGTGTCTAGCCTTTTCTTCTCCAACTCTTAACATTTCTTCATTGATATCACAAACAGTAACATTACTCTTAGGGAATCGTTTCAATGCTCTGAATGATATATCTCCAGTTCCACCAGCTACATCCAATATCTATCAATATTATCTATTCTATTCTATTCATTCATTCTTCATTACCTTTGCATTTGATCGAAGTGGTAGAGATTGAACAAAATAATCTTTCCATAATCGATGAATACCCATACTCATAGCATCATTCATTAGATCATATTTATCAGCTACTCCACTGAACACTCCTTTTACTATAATTAATCAATCAATATAATCTATACATGATATACAGTACCTCTTCCTGCTTTCTCTTCTTCTTTTACTTCTTCAAATCCAAAATGAGTACTTGCTCTTCTAATACATGAACTACTCACCAACCCTATCAATCGTCTACTTAACATCTACAATTTCTACAGTAATCCAGTGTTTTACAGTAATCTACCGTAATCTCAGAGTCAATAAGTATACTGTAAGGAGAGTACCCAACAGTGAAAATGGTTGCAAAACAGTGAATATATTATAATTTATCATCGAGTTGGAATGAATCGCAAATGTTAATGTAAAGCAACGGAGATGAATGAAAGAATCAACCCGTTATCGATTATTAGTTGGGTGAGAATATACATATATATTATATATGAATGAATGATATACAGAGTAAAGTAACATCACACATCAAGCAGTAGGAGGTTGGAGCTGAACTTCTAAGTGAAAAGAATAAGATATATCATTAGATAATATGAATAACCATACCTATATTGGTCGTAACAATGTACACATGTATACAATATAGACAAGATATATGTAGGCATTAAGAGTCATGTTAAGAGTTGAATTATAATCAATGCTATGACTAACAAGTATTGGTTAATACAATATGAAATGATACAAAAATGGAAATTGACAATTTACAAAATGGGAAATACATGTACAAATCTAGCATAATATTCACAGATAAAAGTGATAAGGCATCATCTATCATTACATCATTCATCTATATATCCATCCAATAATTCACTCTTTTCTTCATTAGCAATATGCATGAATGTTTGTTCAAGAGATGATTGAGTAAGACAAAAGTCTTTTGCTCTTACACGATGAGATAAATCTATTGATCGTTTGAATAGATCAGATAAATGAGATTGAGGTGTACGATCAATCTATAATTCAATCAATATAAATATAAATATACTATTTAATATTGAATATTACCTTGAACAAAAGAGTATTAGATTCAGTTGGTTTAAGAGTAGCTCCAGGGAATTCTTTCATTACTTCTTCAACTACTGTATTCTTCATTCCCTTATCTTCAATCACAATAGTCAATGTATACGAGTTACCATATCTACAAATAGAAATCGTATAATACCGTAACAACTATATACAGTATCCAACCTATTCTTCAATTCTTGACTTTCTCCTAATGCCACAAGTGATCCTTTAGATAATATTCCAATCTTTGAACACAAAGCTTCACATTCGTCCATTGAATGAGAAGTCAATAGAATAGCTGCATCTCCATGTTCACGAATGTAATTCAATAGATCCCATATTTCACGACGAGCCTATCAATCAATAAATCAATACATGAAGCAACTCTACACCAATAAAAACAATCTCAATCCAAATAAATTCATCAACAAACAACTCTACAGATAAATGAATACCTTTGGATCAATACCAGCAGTTGGTTCATCTAATACAATCAATCGATTCTGTGCTAGAATTGCAACTCCAACACTCAATTTACGACGTTGACCACCACTAAAATCATAATAATACAAAGAGGATCAATAGAATAAGTTTTGTAAGTGTGCATTTGTTAGCCCTATGCACTTATGCAGGATAACAGTGAAAAAAAAATTAATCGGGAGTGTTGCGGAGCAAAATTGGTATACTGTATCTATCATTATATGGAGAATTTACACAGTTTGAATCATGAAATGAATAATATTGCAAAAATGCTATACTGTAGAAAATCCTACAGCATGCCAGCTTCACAAAACAGCGTCCACAACGAATTATTTAATTGTTTTGCTTCATAGGTCAATTAATCAATCCAGCGATAATAATAATAATAATATTTATACGTATTCATAAATAGCGATGTTAAAATACTTAACTTTTTTTGTTTTGGCGGTATTTTCTCTTCTTTATCTGCTTGCATTTTAAATAGTCGGTATTAAGAATAAGATGAATATTATGTACCTATACTTGGATGTTTCCTTATCTGCATGTTCTTCCATTCCAACTCCTTTCAATACTGTAGCTGCTTTTCTCTTTGGATTCTAAAGGATGAAAGATAGATGAGATGAAAGAGTTGATTAGAAGATAGTATACATACCTTGAATCCATGAAGTGAAGCCAATATCTCCAATGTTTGTCGCCCTGTCAATTCAGGTAGAAGAGCATCGAATTGAGGACAATATCCCATACGCTTAATCAATAATCATCATAGATCAAAGATCAAAGATCAAGTAAGAATAGATTATAAAGATACTTACAACAGAATCATTAGTGACTGGAACTCCGAACACATAAGCATTTCCTGATGATGCAAATGATTCACCTGAAGATATTGTATAATAATTATGAATAATAAAATAGAAAAGTAACCAGTAATAATAGAGAAAGTGGTAGTCTTTCCAGCTCCATTCACTCCCAATAAACCAAAACATTTATTGGGTTCAACACCAAAGGTGATATCATTAACCTGAATACATTGTGTAAGATTTCAAAGAAATCAACTCCAATAAGTTGAATAAGATCATATGAATATGAATTGACTAACCGCTTTTAGTTTACCAAAATTTTTGGATAAATGATTAATCGATAACGGAAGATGATCTCTATTAGCTCTACTCATATTATTCCTCTCTTTTATTACTCCTTCATCTTCATTTCCATCTAAATGGACAATCAATTAACATCATCATTCAATTCATCAACATAATCTCTCATCTATATACAATATCTTCTAATCATGTCTATCCATCTCAACCATTCCTCATCCATATTTGTATTATAACGAGTAATACTAACCATAAGTTTCTCCA
Organism: Parapristionchus giblindavisi; assembly: GCA_943737045.1. Classification (NCBI taxonomy): domain Eukaryota; kingdom Metazoa; phylum Nematoda; class Chromadorea; order Rhabditida; family Diplogasteridae; genus Parapristionchus; species Parapristionchus giblindavisi. Next base: position 320,103 of record CALSFV010000306.1, on the reverse strand, counting down.
TCTCCAACTTGTTTAAATCCAGATCCAACTGAATTCCATACACAAGAGAATACTTTACGTACTCTTTTCAATTGAATCAATGAGAAGAGAATACATGATACAATAGCCATCACCATAAGATAAGTGAAGATATGACCTGTACAATTAATCAATCAATCAATCAATCAATCATTCAATCAATCAATCAATTAATCAATCAATCAATCAATCAATCAATCAATTAATTAATCAATCAATTAATCAATCATTCAATCAATCAATCAATTAATCAATCAATTAATCAATCAATCAATCAATATAACATACCCATTTGATCCCATTCCCATAATGAATCATCAATGATTCCATGTGCCATCTTTGCCTTTGTTAGAATAGCTGCACCTGATCCCAATGCATATGAAGGTACAAGAAGATTTATTATTCCCTGAGAGTACAACATATTGATTGATTATGGATAATATAGACTCACTTCAACAATTGGAAGCCAAATAGTGTTCTGATCAATATATTTGGGTGCAATATATAGTGATAGAATGAGAGCAACCATTGCTATTAACAACTAAATCAAGATGAGTTATATATTTGATGTCCATTTCTATAATATAAACCTGATAGAAGAACATAACAATTTGTCCTTTTGAAGGTGATCCAAATATGAAACTAGCTGAATATGTTATGAAGATTGAAGCAAAGAAGTAAAGAATCCATAGAATGAATAACCTAGAATTAATATATTAATGAATGAATGAATGAATGGATGAATGAATGAATGAATACATCATATGGTATCCAGTCATCCAATCCGATATATAGAATATTAAGAGGAATAATAAACATCCAGATAAATATAGTATGAAATCGAATATGAGACATGAACTCCAATAAATAAGTGGAGAAATTCCAGTTAATAGTTGCTACAATATAATCATATTATTAAGTAATCACTAATTAAGTGAATAAATGGAAAATACCTGATGAGCAAATTTAGTGGATCGATCGATAATTGGAAATACAATGAAAGGAGAAGTTAGAAGGGAAAAGATGATAAGAGTAACTGGTGCAGTTAATACGCTCTTAATATTATATAATAGAGATGGAAATGAATGAATGAATAGATGAATGTATTACCTTGACAGCATCAAATGCAGGTCCTCCATCTGTTGAATTTGTATGAGTATCTTCTACTATTTGAGAATACAAATGAATCGATGTTGAGATATCAACTGGAATGGACTGAATATTAATCATCTTCCATTTACTTTAATTATAATAAAGAAATACAATACCTCCGTATCGTACTCCATCGATCAGAGTGAGAAGAGATGGGAAAGAACGAAGAAATGCCTATAATATAATCAATATAATCAATAATGACTTAGATATTGCTTATCTCATACCCCATTATGATGAAGTGATGTGATATTATCATCTTTCATAGATACTCCAGTTGATATAGGAGGTCGATGAGGTTTATCACTTAGATACCAATTATCTACATTATCTATTCCTGATACTTCTACTCCCTAAATAATCAATCAATCAACAATCAATCAATAGATAGATATATTCTCTTCGTACCTGTATTCTCTTAGTATTTCTTATTCTATTCATATAATCTATTCTTTGAGGAATAGGTACATTATAATCAAATAGAATGAATCGAGAATGAGGAAGTGAATTCATTGTGAGCATCTTATCTATACACATTCAATCAATACTATCAATCAATCAATAATCAATTGGTACCTTCACCGAGAGATACATTGACTAGAGTGAGTATATTGGAGATCAAAAGAATCAATAATAGTGGTACGATAAACTATAAATCAATCAATATCAATCAGTTTAGCATGATACTCAATCTGTATAGAGTACCTGTGAGAAGAATGTACCATAATTAGCTTTAGTATATAAGAATCTCTTCCATAATAAAGCTTTCATTGAAAGAATAGTACGAGATATACATGAATCAATTTCATCTATAATATTATTCCATTCATTCATCTACTATATATCATATACAGTACTCACCATGATTATCGATTACTTGTTTGATAGTATCACTTCCATCAATATCATCACTAGGATCAGCCAACTCTCCTACTCTATAACAATATCTTTATATATATATATATACTGTCTGTTATGAAATGAAATGGAATAACTAACGTGAGGAATACTTGTTCGAGTGAATTCAGAGATAATCCAAATGAAGTAATACCCAATTCTCGTGAACTTTCTTCCAAATCAGCAAATAATCTTGGGAAACTGAAATGTCAATACTTCATAATCTTTCATAATTGACATGAATGATTGTTGGAAATATGAAGATATCAATATATTGATAGAATACCTTTCATGATCTTCTTTAGGTAAACAAATCTCCATTTGTGATGCATGAACCTTTTGTCCTTCAGCTCTTTTCACATATTTCTTTACTCTTTCTAATATTCTACTATTATCTTCATTCGGTGATTCCATTACGACACTCATCACATATCCCATATGGAATCTATCAATCAATCAATATTAATCTACACTATACAGTATATCTACAGTACCTCTTCTTTAAGAATGCACTTGTTCCACTACAAACAGCTCTTCCTTTAGCCATAATAACCATTCGTTCTCCTAATTGTTCAGCTTCATCAGTATAATGAGTTGTCATCAGAATTGTACTCAAATCAATCAATATATATTCATCTATTGATTTAACTACATACGATTGTTTCTTGTAACTCTCTAATAGAGTCTCGATATCTCTTCTAGCTCCAGGATCCATTCCAGCTGTAGGTTCATCCAATAGAATAACCTATGAAAGATATAAGAAGGATTAGTATAAGTGTTTAGTCATTCTGATCAACTTCACTCTTTAATGTGGAATACAAAATACTTATACCAACCCCTCCCCTTATATAATAGCAAATCATATTGCAGCCAATCTGACAGATCCAAACAAGTTCTTCAGGGGAATAGAAAGAAAATTTTTTTTTTTAAATTCGAGGTCACTGAAGGCAATCGTACACATTAAAAAATTTTTGAAGTGCACCATTGCGTTCAGCGAACTCGAATTAGCATAAAAATATTTTTAATGTATTCGTTAGTTGGTCTCCTCAGATAAACAATAGATTGGCTGTCATATGTTATCGATCGATAGATCATACCGGACTTCGTCCAATCAATGCCATTCCAACACATAACTTCCTCTTCATTCCACCACTTAGATTCATTGATCTCTATAATCAATCAATCAATAACTCGATCAATCATTTAATCAATAATTCTCACAGTTCCTCTTTTATCCTTTAACTTCAATGTATCCAATAATCGTTCTCTATCATTCTTCCAATAATCTTTATTGACTCCTTTGAGAGAAGCAAAGAATTGAAGATGTTCATCAACAGTCAAAAGATTGAATAGAGGATTGCCCTTAATCAATACTCATACAATCAATCAATCAACAAGTTAATTCAAATCAATAGTAGTTATTGATTGATCGATACCAAATTAAAGATTACTGTACCTGGGGACAATATCCAATCTTATCTTGACATTCAGCTAAACTATCTCTAATATCCATTCCACATATCCGAATAGATCCACTCGATGGTGATGTCAATCCACATATCATATTGAATGTTGTTGATTTACCTGCCCCATTATGACCAAGAAGTACAGTAACCTACAATATTCATTTGATAAAGATCAAAGATCAAATATGAAATATGATTACCTGTCCTTTATATGCAGTCATAGTCAATTGATCAACAGCAGCTTGATTACCATACATCTTAACTACTCCATTCACTTCAATATCAGCTATAGTTAGAGATGAATCTGTTTCTTCAGCTCCTGATAGAGAATTGGGAAGAGTAGTTGATGTACGATTACTGTAGATGAGAAGATGGTATTGATTGATTGAAGATATGGAAATGAGACATACAGTGGAGACTTTCTTCTGAAGAATCTATCAAGAATAGTGAATGGAGAATCGGATGAAGTGAAGAGCCAATCAATCTCAATATCTATATGTATTCAATGATTTAGATGAACAACTTACCATAAGTGTAAGAATGAATAAAATGAATACATCAACAATCAACATTATAATAGCACATCCAATTGTGAATACATATTGACTCTCATGGAACATTGTTGTTAATCCTAATGGTTCATCTATAATCAATATGAATCAATATATATCTATGGATAGATGATTAGAATACCTCGTTGAAGGGCTTCAGAGAATGCACCAAATGCATATGATAGAGCAGTATTTGGATTGAGTGAAGCAATGAATGCAAGAGGGACATTATCACGAGATGGAGATGCATAACAGAGAATAGATAAGAGGAATGGTATCAAGAAGGATACTGTAAGAGAGATTAGAGATTAGATCAATAGATAGATCATCCATCTCATGTTCATTTGACAATGAGTACATGAATATAATTAATGGAATATATAAATAAATAAGGATACCTTTGATAGCATTTGCTGCGGTATTGAAGATAGCTGCTATGAGAGAAGCTATGATGATAACACATAGAGAATATAAAAGAACTGAGATGAGAACAAGGAATGGTGATACTACCTATAGAATATAATATAATGAATGAATAGAAGGATGAATAGATACATACAGTGAGTGATATGAAGAATGGAATACAATTGATTATCATAGCTATAGCTGCTTTAGCGAATGCCATTGTTATATGAGATGTATAGAATACTCCTCGACTCATTCCCATTACCATTAAGAAGTCCTATAATGAAGAATCGAGATACGGTAGATGACAATATATTGATTGATACCTTCATTCCACTTTCTTTCTCTGATGCAATTTCTCTCGTTGTATGTAATACAATGGATAGAGTAATGAATGAGAATAGGACATATGATAGACTGAGAAGACTCTAGAAATGACAAATGTATCATCAATTAGTCAAAATTCTTTTTAAATATTTCAAATATATATTGTAAAATATAAAATCTGACAATTTTATATACTTCACTTACTTCAATATCATATACATTATGTTGTGGAATGGGAAAAGGACGAGTATTCAATGTGGAATCGATATGTGATCCATTCAACTAAAACTAATTCAATGATTAATACAATCATACTTAGAATGAATATACTCAATGATATTCAATCTATTCTTTCCATTTACTCCGATTATAAATATCCTATTTTTCTATTATGACTCATTCTTATAATTACAATATAATCATGATAGATAAGATACCTTAGCGAATTCAGAATTCAATGCCAATTGAATGGATAATATTCCCATTTGACAATATACTTTAATAGATTCAGGTTGTCCTTTTTGTCGTGTTGGATATGTATATACAAATGGAGAACCTCCTGTATAATCTGATGAGAATTTAAACTGAAACAATCATACATATTATATTATTAAAGTATTATTTAATCTTACTCCTGAATTATATGGGAAAAGTAATTGATATGAGAATGTTCCATGAGCTCGATTCAATTCTTTCACATATACACCTCCGAGATATCTATTATGAATATATACTATTGATCTATTTAGGATAAGACATACTTCTGATTACATATAATATAATCAGTATTGTAATCCTTCTGTAGAACTCTTTCCATTTCTCTTCTATCATTAACATATTCAGTACTCATCGATACTTGTTTGTATTTCATTCGATTCTCCATTTCACTGAATATCTTATCAGCTTCTGATCGATTAATTCTACTGTCAACACTGAAAGTATAATACATTATCATAGATTAATCAATAGATCATAACTTACGAATAGAGTAATCGATAATTCTTCGTTCCAAAGTTAATACATTGAAATGGACATCCATCAGAATCAAAATCACTTCCATTTCCGTATAGTTTAAGATCAGAAAAATTATAACTCGATTCATGTTTTACGTCTGAATTCTGAAACATTTATACTCTATTCTTTTTAAGATTTACTATAAACACATTTGTAGAGAAGAAATTATTGACAACAAAAAATAAATGAAAGAAAATGAAAGGTAATAAGTTACCTTAGCGATGATATAGATGATAAGGAAGAATAAGAGGGGAGCTACCATTTCGAATAGAGTCCATATTATACTTCTTAAATATAGGCTATCAATATTCTGTTACCATATACTCTCCAATCAATAACTAATTAGATATAATAAAGTAAAGTACCTTTTAAGTACAATAATATTCTTCCATGTGAGTAATCCAAATTGTTTCAATGTCCTCTTTGTCCATGTATTCCTATCCATATCTTCTCGTGATTCTCTATTAGGAGGACTCAATGGAGCTGACGAATCATCTGCATCCTTCAATCAACCAATCAATCAATACTATCATACAATAGACATATACATCTCAATAACATCATCTTATCAATCAAATATCTGGAGAATGTCTATTGACTTGGTCACAATCACGGCGGTTCAATGAAGAGAAATCCCTACATTTAACTTTGGCTTGAAGGCTCTTGCATTACGAAAAATCGGCAAAGTTGATTTGTACTGGGCGGGATTCGAACCTACGAGGTTCGGATCGCTAAACAAAAGCTCTATCCACTAAGCCATCTCGGCATGTCTCGCAAATCGTAAAACTCGATGATAGGTCTAGTCAGAAGCGAGCGCCCAGATATACCGTAATCAACTTTCGCGCTGGGAGAACCTAGATGTTTTACTGCTCATCATCACTCAGTTTGCGATACTTTCTTTCTTAGGCAAGAGCTTGTTAGTTACTATCTTTGAGCCGCCGTGACAATAGGAAGGGTAGACTTCTATTTATTCATCCAAGTTTGTTCACCTTTCATGTATTGACAATTCAAATCAATGTATACTCTCCAGACCGGTCAAAAAACGGATGATATTATCAATCAATAACTACTAATTGTTAGATATGATAACTAACGGATGAATCTTGTATTTCTTCAGATGCAATAGGGGGTAATTGAGATAATGGAACTCCTCTACTATCCATCCATACAATTATATTCTCCTACTATCTACAAATATTCTATTACTATTACTACTGTATCGTAATCTCCTATTTGACATAAAAGTATCATTTAAGTGAATTAAACACATTCTTTACTTAAGTGTAAAAACAACAAGATAAACAAGATAAAACATTTACTTTGTGCGATAATTATTAAATACATTTCTATACTATGATAATTTAGCTTTAGACACTGGTTAAATTACAAATCTTATAACATTATTGAGTGAATGAATGGGGTCGTCACTAACCATAGATTGATCAGAGATGAATCGAGTATCATACTCTATATCATATATAATGATTGATGGAATAAGAAAACTAAGAAGAAGATGGATAAAACAGTCAATGGACAAATATGAACTATCTCTTCATAATCACCGTAACCTATCTATACAAATGATACAATTGGTGTATATTCAAGGAAGGGGATGAGGCATGCACAGTTCAAGTATACATAGTATGTAATACGATAGATGAGAGAGGAAAGGAGTGAGAGAACGAGGGATGGGGGTTCGTGAGAATGACAAATCATGCTGAATATAGTAGACAATAAGAAGAGATGAACATAGTATGGAATATATTGATAGATTCAATAGAGAATAAATGAAGAAAGAAGAAGAATGGACCCAGAGAAGAAGAAGAAAGGAGTTATCACATATGGATATACTTCTATCTCATCTACTCGTTAGGACCCGAATCAAGATGAACAATGAATGAATGAATGGATTACATGAATCCACCAGGAGGAGGATATGATGGTTGATTCATTCCATATGGAGTAGCTCCAGGATATGAAGGTGCTCCACCATATGGAGCTCCCATTGGAGGAGCCATTCCCATACCAGCTCCACCTCCATATGTTAACATCAATTGAGGCTCCACTAAATGAATAACTAGTTACGAGATTAATATAGACTAGACTATAATCATGAGAAGATTAACATACTCATAGGTCCATTCTGTCCATTTGATTCTTTTTGTTCTTCTTTCCTTTCAACTTCAGCTCTTTCCAATTTCTCCAATCTTGTCTGATAATCTCTCATCACTTGAACCATATAGGGCATTGCGAAGTCAGTGATCTTATGTTTCCATGCCAATTCAAGGATTACATCTAAATATAATCAATAGATCATAGATAATGGTATAATAGATACGAACCAGGATGAAGGAGATCATAACAATGGAAGAGGGAGGCAGCAAAACAGTCATATAATCTTTCTTCAAGGAAGAAACCAATCAATTCTTCAGCCAATTCAGTTTGTCTTGATTCAGCAGCGTATTCCATTGCATCCTTATATAACTTATCCTTCTTACATTGTTCAATCGATTGCTTCCATCTATTGTTACCCTATAATATTGATAATACAATCATCTCATCTAATTATATTCATACCTTGAATAGATAAGCAGCAATTCGTCTGAACTCAACGAGATTATGATTCTCTAATTGAGTAGCCAATGCAATGTTATCAAAGTTATCATGAGCATCAATTGATGAACGAAGACCCGCATAGTCCTACAATTATATCAATTATGATATTTGTACAATAAAATAACAATATATACCTCTTCCTCAATAAGGAGATTATTGAGAGCTTCGTTAATAGCAGCATTGTTTTGTGATTGAACAGCCTTGAGATAAGGTTTTACAAGAGGAAGATGCTTCACTAAATGATATAATCAATAAGACAATGAATCAATCAATATAATAGATTACGTTTACTGAAGAAGTGAACAGTTCTTGAATGATCAAGACGAGGAGATAGAACAGTAAGAAGATCATTAAGGAGAAGAGGTTTATGATCAAGATAGAATTGCATTGCCTTGTAGTACAATTCTACATTGGCTACCTAAACATATTCAATCAATCTATTCATTCATATATTATATCTCTTCATACCTTAGCAATAACTTCCTTGAAGTGTTGTTCTCTCCAACTCTCTGTTGGATGAGCCATCATTGTAAGAGCTGCATTATCATACTCTTCATACTTATCATATAGGAATACAAGCTCCGCCCACAAATGAGCTGATTCAGCTGCTCGAAGAACCTGCACATCAATATATCACTACAGTAATCATCCTATAACATCCCAACAATGGTAAAAGTAATATATATCTTTCATTATCCATTTTCTATACACAATCAACGTCACGATTTAATGTGTTCAAATCTAATAATACCTTAGGAATGTTGACTCGACTCCAGAAGAGTTCAAGATGTTCTCTCATCTTCTCAGGCTTATATTTACTGTATAGAATAGCCAATTCAGTAAACATTCCCATATGAGCACGTTCTAATCCAAGAGCTGCTTCCAATAGAGCTACAATATACATAATCATACACTCATTCATAGAGATAGATAGATTCAATCAACTAACAGATAAGCTCTTCGAAATGTCCTCTATCTTGATAGAAATCTATCAATTCAGCTAATTCATCAGCATGAACAACAATATGAAGTCCTCCCATTTGAGCCAAACGGAATTCTCCCTTCTCCACACAGGCAAAGCATACCTATAACCCATCCATTCATTCCATTCCTTCATAATCATCAACAAAGTCTTATCATACCTGTTTCCATGTCTTGGTTGAATTAGCCTTTCTAGCAGCATCAACAGCTCCTTGATATTCTCCAAGACGAACAAGAGTAACTGCCAACTTAGCAAAGTTGGATACATTGGAGAAGAGAATCTTGGCTGCATCATACATTTGAGCATCGAAGCATCGATCTCCAACCTGTAATAAATATAATACACATATCGATGGAATACAATCAATCAATAGTATTTATCTCAATTTGTTATCACATTAATCTGTAAATGTATACAAACCTGTCCAACTTGAGCATGATTGGGACTATTGAGTAGCTCTTCTAATTCAGTTAGTCTTCCAGTCTTAGCAAGAGCGAATACAAGTTCAGTCTCAATGTATGAATCGCGTGACTTCTTACGAGCCATTTGAAGGAATCGAACGAGATCTTCCCATGATCCTATACAATATTTATTTATTTATCCATCAGTTAAAACAAGAATAATGAAATTATTGATTGATTGATTGATTATATATACGAGTCAAGCAAATGATACTAACCAGTCTCTGTACACTTCTTGACAACATCAAGATAAGCATTAGGATCATCAGCTTTGATGAATGAGTCAACAGCTTCCTTTACCAATCCTTGTTTCAATTGAGCTTTAGCTAGAGATGCCCATACTTCTGATTGATTGCATCTCAAATCACACAATATACACGATATAAACATTGATCAATAGATAATACGTAAATAATCAATCGATAACTCACTTCTCAGCGAATTCATAAGCACGATCGAGATTACCAACATTTTCAATGAGAACGTTGACAGCTGAACTGTTCACCTGGAATAAGAGATAATCATTAACAATGAACAAATCAATCAATTAACGTGAACTTACATCGAACTTCTTGAAGATAGCGAATGCTTCTTCATACAATTCATTTGAGATGGCAATATTAGCAATATCAGGAGCATCATAATTGTCCAACTTCTGTACATATTCCATGACACGAGTACGATCAGCCTTGATTGCTGTTAGAATAAGAAGATTCTGGAGATTTCGATGTTCAGAGAAGGCTGAGTTATCGAGGACGATCTTCTCAAGGAGTTCTATCAACTGAAACAATGGATTATATTAATATATCAACAATCAAAGGTTCATTAGATATATACTTCATTAGGTAGATCAGCAGCCATGAAAGCCTTCACAGTAGCAGAGATATCTTCAGGATCTTGAGTCTCAGATAGAGCAGTTTGGACTACTTGATCAATCAATTGACGACGATATACATTGTTCTCATTCAATACTTGTTCCCATAGAGGGAAATCACGACGACGAACGAGATATCTAATATACAATATCATTATATCAACAATACAAAATCATAGTAATAGTAGATATACCTGGCAAGATTCTTGAATAGAGAGTTTTCATTACAAACATTGATCAATTCAGCATCACATTGTCCTCTTTCATAAGCAAGGAATGCAAAATGAGGATCTCTCTTCTCACAATACTTTCCAACTACTGCAGAATCATAGTATTGATTCTCACGAAGGAATCTAAACCATAGATATCAATAGTCATTATTCATTCTACATTTATATATTCATGTACATACCTATCAGGATTGTTATTGGAATCAATATATATCTTAGCAAGAGCATTGTGAGTAGCAGCATCAGTATGTCCTTCTTGTACACGAGATTCCAACCAATGGGCAACGAGCTTCAGTCTGTTTCTCTTCTCAACCTATAATAACAATATCTTACAATGACCGTAACTTATTTATTTGTAAAACATTTCAAATATTACGAGAGAATTTCTCTATATCCCGCAACTACGCCTCTCCCATTCAGTTTTTCAATGTGAAAGATGAAACAAACAATATGATATGTGAACCAACCTCTTCGACGAGTTCATCGATATCAAACTTTCCACGAGTATTGATAATGAGTTGTTTGATTGAATCTTCAGCACAATCAACATCAAGAAGAGCTCCAACTACAATAGGAAGACGAGCGGCATTCACCTATAATCATATAAGAGATAATCATAATATGGATATATTGATCATAAGTCGTCATGTCTTTAAATAAATAATAATGAGAAAGAACGATAAAGAGAAAGATTACCTTCTGGACGAATACTTCAATGTACTTGTGCAGATTGTTTCTGTATAGATAAAGAACAAGATCATGGACCATATTATGACGATCACATACAATGATAAGGGGTAGCTGAAACATGACATATCATATAAAGATATAATACTGAACATTTTATAGAATAAAATAATAGAGATTAATCATACCTGATCTTGTAGCTTAGCCTCCTTAAGGAAGTTCTTCACTCGTTCAGCATCATACACATTGGATTCTCTACAGATTCGTTCAACTTCTTTGATTTGAGAAGTACGAGTGGCAGCCTATAATCGATACTCAATCAATGAATCCATCTATCTATCAATCAATATGTTATACCTGGATGTACTTGAGATGAACTTCAGGGTCTTGAGAAAAGTTGACAATACTTCCGAGGAAGTAGAAAAGTCCTTCATAACTCTTGAATCCTTCGAAGAGATCAATAAGTGCTTGAGTAGTCAATTGTTCATGATACTTTGATGCAATTTGCACTACCACCTGCAAACAAAATCAATATATTAATATTATACTGTATCCATATTATTATTATTATCAATCAATCAATCAATACAATCAGTGTTCTACAGTATTACACTTACAGTAAGATTCTGTCTGATATTAGCTTGAAGCATAGCCTTGAGACATTCGAGTGAATCATCCACAGATAGAGATCCAAAGTAGTTCACGAGGAACTATAACAGATAACTTCATATATCAAACTTTCTATTCAACCCCACAAGAATATTTGAACAATATTTTATAGTGTTCATGGCTCATAGATTAGATAGTAATCCACATCTACTTACATCAGGCTTGAAATGAGCAGTATGAACAACAGTTCTCTTTATATCATATAGATCAGTGAAGTGTTCAAGTGCTCTTTGGAGTAATCCAGCCTTCTCACACAATTGTCCAATGGAAGCACGATCATAATGAGAGAACATCTTGTTCGATAGAATAGCATCAGCTACCTAAACAATAATAAATATGATCTACGAACTACAATGGATCAATCAATATGTACCTGTGGAGCAACCATAAGGTTCATCTCAAGCAATCTTGTCTGTAGATGTCCTTCGGATTCCTTGTTACCCTTGAGTACTTCAAGAAGGAAAGAAGTGCATGGTTGAATAGCTTGAACTTCCATGAAGCAATCAATGATCTACAATGAATATCATTATCTAAATCATTCCATAATGAGTCTAACCTGATTGATATCAGCAAGTGGTTCATCTCCTCCTTCAGTTACTAACATCTGAGCAAACTTGGCTCCCATCTCAGGATTAGATCGGAGAACCTTTAAGATAAACTTCATCTAAACGAGTACTCGAATATGATTGATACCTGTCTCAATTGGAATAGATAATCAGGCTCGAATCCTACTCTCTTAGCATACATGATAATCTTATCGAATTGTCCAGTCTCAGCAAAGCATTGAACAACCTACAGTAAGAAATGGAATAATGTCATCATATTGTATAATGTATACAACATACCTTATGAGGTACATTTCCTCTCAGATAAATTGATAGAGCCATCTGAGCATCCAATTGTCTAACCATATCTCCCAATTCCTCACAACACTCCAACTTTTGTTCAGTCAACCACTTATTCAATAGTTCCTACAACCAAATAATCAATAATGTATGAGTCATCAATCAGTGATAGTTTACCTTCTTAGCTTGAGCAATGACAGGTCTACACAGTTCGAGTGTCTCATACTTATTCAACTTGGAATGTTCAAGAAGAGTGGAGAAGTATACAAGAACAGGGGCAGGAGTTCCATCCATAGGAGCAGGAACTGATTGAAGTTTACTTATTGTAGCTGGTGTACGAAGAACTCCTTGAGGAGATGAAGCAGCACATCTGTAATCATATATATTTAATCACAATCAATGCACTCATATCATGAATATGATAGATTAAATTGAATAGAACAAAGAAATAATAGATATACATACTTGGCAGCATCAGCATATTGTCCATTGGAGAAGAGCATATTGAACTTGCGTACAACTAATTCCTCAGCACCGGGAAGATTGCATCGGAGAGCCAGTTTAAGAGCAAGATCTGGATTTTGTAGTGACTGAGTCACATATGAAATCATATTCTGCTCATCCATTGACACGGAAAGGACCTGCAATGCACATCCATATATAAGTACATAGAAGGTTGGATACAAGCATACTACAGCAAACACATTTTCGGAACCCTCGCAATTTATTTTTATATAGTGGGTAAATTCTCGAAATAAGGTGGGCTGATTCACAAAATTCGTTATTCTCGCTTAAAAACCGTCATTTTTAGCTTCTGTTCTTTATCAAGTGGCCTAAAATGGGCCTTACATAGTGGGTAAATCCTCGCACTGCGAGAGTATGAAAATGTATGATACTACAGTAACGTCAACGACTCACTTGTCCCTTTCTATTAATTCCAATCATTCCTCCTTGAGTGTACTCTGCAGTAACGAAGATTGTGTCCTTAACATTTCATTTCCTAACATCAGTTTTCAACATCAATGAAATACCTCAGAGATACGATTGGAGTACACTCTAGTTCCAGTTTCAAGATCGAAGAGATGAACGAATCCATGCTTAGTTACGAGATACACGATACCGTGTTTAGAAGCAGCCTGTAATATAATCAATCGAATCTATACCGAATCGATAACCAATATATCACAACTCAATCATCATATAAACATATCAGGGACTGGGTTTACATTAACTTTAGATAAACATTAGAAGTAAAACAGAGTCATTATATAAATCATCTAACTATCCTCGTACTTATAAATTACTATAGCATGTGGTTATTCAAAAGAACAAAGATACGAATTAAGGGCTAGTGATGAAATAAGAACAGGTTCCTAATTAATCCCTTCTAATCAATTGCAATCGAGAGAATTGATAATGTGAATGATAATATGTAAGATAGAAATGATTACCTGCATAGATACAGGGAAGTCAGCATTGAGTTCAGCAGAATAAGGAACATCAAGAGTCTTCTTCTGGTATGGCTGATTACCAGGCTTAGGCTGACCAACTTCGATCATGTGCAACTATAATCAACACAATAAAAATAAGCTAACTCGATAAATGGACAAACCTTTCCTCCTTGATCATTCTTGAGAGAGAATACAAACAGATTGGATGGATGAGGATTTCCCTCCAATTTGAACTTGACGAAACAAGCAGCGTGTCCTTCAATCGGTTGAGATACACGACGTTCAGTACTGTACAATTGCATGTTGCCTACGACACGAGTCTCCTGCAATAAAAGATTAATAAACATCAATCAATGACGAACAAGTAATACCTTAGCAGCGATTCCTATCAATACCAGCCATTGACGTTCAGTATCAGCACGATAGTTGATGATTTGACATCCAGCAAGAGTTTGATGTCTATCGAATATCTTCACGGGAGCAGACTCTCCTTAAATGACAACAATGACAATGACTCATCCATACAATGGGGAAATAAAAGTTATAATGAGAGAAAACCTAACCAGCTAGAGCCCAATGATAGACAGAAGTTTCAGTAACAAGACCAATGGTTTCTTCATCAATCCACTTCCAGAAAGTTACATCTTCATTGTGATTGTGGGCTTTTACCTTAGTCTTCTTTTCGATATCGAAGATTTGGAGAGTTTTGCCGGCTGTAATTGTGGCAGTAGAAGTCAAATAATTATACATTAAAACTAATGATACATTTCAGGGCGATGATCTTCTGAGATGGATGCATGATGACAGAATCAGCAGAAATCGGGCGTCGTGTGGGATTTGTTGGATCGGACATATCAATAATTACAACTTGAGCGGAATCGCCAACCTAATAATGGGATTAATTCATTTTTGGAGTATAAGATAGGAATTACCTTCTCCCTACATACGATGAACTTGTCGGATTCCATCGTAACATTGTTGAACGAGATGGTTGGTTGACGAATTCCAACATTCGTGAGCTAAATGAGCCACAGTAAGTATCACCATTCATCTTAAGCTATATAAACCTGAAGATGTTCATGGAACTTGATGGGCAATGCCATTTCTCCTTTCGAAATAAATTAATATACACAAAATATAAATATAATTACTCCAAAAAGGCCTGAAAAGAGTGCAAAAATAAAACCATAATAAAGCAAAAGAAGTCAAACTGCGAAACGACACGTTGCAATATTAAATATAAAATAAAAAAGTAAAATATCCGAGATAAATTAGTTCAAATTTCAAGGAACAATATGGTCAGCGGTCAAGTCTGAATTTAGTGGGCGGGGCTTAGATTCGTTACCACATCCGCGACGCGACACGCGTTGCGAGCAACGGGATAAAATCCCTGAGGCGCCGCAGGATTTCGGCGCAAATTCAAACATTAAAAATTACGGTATTCATTTACATAGTTAGAAAGAAATTGATCGGAAATGCTTTGCTCCTTTTTTCGTTTGAAGTGTTGATACAATTACAATGTATCTGTTGTTTGTTCGAATGCTATGAATTGAAAATATTGTTTATGTTTCAATGTGAGTACAACAATATGGTGGAAGCATAATAATTCAAATAACTCAGGTATTGATTCCCCGGTTGTGATTTCGTCTTGATCCTTGCTTAGTCAACTTTGGCAAATTGGCGATATCGGTTGCGTGTGATTCAACAGGTCGGATATTGGATTGAGAAATGTGAGTATCTTCATCTGTACATGAGCAAGAATCTTCATCAAAGAACTAAAAATATATGTTTGCCATAAGGTATGAAATCATTCGCATGAATGACTGACCTGTGTAGTTGAGCATATAACCACTGGGCATTCACACTTACATTGATCTTCTCTCCACCTTTTTTGTCCGGTACACTTGACCTTGTCATCTTGATTAGGACACTCACAAGTACATGATGGTCCAATAGCTAGACCAGGAGGGCACGTCTCCTAGATACCACTTTGTTTCGTATCTTTTGTCCCGATGGTGTTTCTTACCACATTAGAACATTGATAACAACTGCAACTCGTATGTTCCTCCATTGTTATATTGAATGTACGATTCAATTTGAACTTTCCGCTTCCTACGTAGCCAAGTTCAACAACCTATATACTAAATAATTAGTCAGGGATATCTGGCAAATGTATTCTCACAATTCTGCTGACATTCTTAGTTGAATGAGGATGACACGTATTTCCAGAATGACAACAACTTCCTACACATCTCATTACCTAGATTCAATGAGAATAATTCATTTGATATTGTAGTACTTACATCATAACACATAGGATATAGTAATACAGATGGATCATCCGGTGTTTCCACTGGAATACATACTTTCTGTAGTTTACATGTATCGCTTCCTTGTTTGATCTTATTCAGAATCTCCATGTGATCATCATATTCTTAATCGATTCAATCATTTAGCTCTTCTTCTCTCTTTAATATATTGTATTACCAGCATGTTGATCATTAGTCATATCTGATCGAGCGGCCATCATTCTGCTATGTCCTCCGGCTGTAACAGATGCCGCTTCAATGCGAATTCCTTAAATCGATTCATCTAAATATAGTATTTCGAAATGAATTGGTGATACCCGACGTAAATGAAGATGGATGGTTACGTTGGTTATGGTGATTAGATGTATTGGGGTAATACATAATATTCAATGATTGAGCAAGATGAGCAAATGTTGGAGCTCGTGCCATCTTATCTCTCATTGGATGTGGAACAGCAATACGATTAGCCAATATTGATGGAGGTATACAAATAAGGAATAAGAGAATGAATAATGTAGACATGTCTGCAATTGAAATGAAGAAGACTGAGTAGTTGAGACTCACTCGATTCTTCTTCTTATTTCCCTCTCAAGAACAAGGACTCATCCATCTCCACATCACCTGACACATGTTTAAGATTGAAAGGAGGAGCTTAAAGTAATAAGGGAAATTACTTTACTCGATGTCTCGGTGATCTCTTCATTGATTTTGAGAAACTTTTGAACCATATGTAATAGCCCTTCTATTGAATTCAATTTCATCTATTAAACAAGAAGTAACTCGAACGATCGGTCATTTGATTCGCACTCTTGAATGAATCACCTCTCAACTGTTGCCCGTTCATCGATCAGTCTAACCATTAACATAAGTTTTCCGTGATACAACTTCTCAGTACTCTTTCGTTATCTTAGGATATCGTTGGTGATTTATATGTGTTCTATTGTATGCCACCGTCCACTATACCGTAATCTGAAGGGAACTCATATCAAGAATGTATGAGTGATGTGTTCACAATGACAAATGAATACAGAGTTATTAATTCTTTTATCAGTCTATTGTTTTCTAAGACCATTGAATGGAAATGTAATAATGGATAAACATGAAAGCAATTGTAGTAATCATCGATAAATACAGTATACCCTTGATGAGAGAGAATTGAATGAGGAAAGAACGAAGGAGGCAAAGAAAGGGTTCATATGGGAAGAAGGGCAGATGGAAAGGAAAGAAAGTATTAGAATGAAAGAGATTCATTTATATATCTATCTAACTAACAATTGACTAGAACATGCACAATGTATCAATAGGTTCAAATATGAAATTACATAATAAACATAGTTTAACAAGTAGAAGTAACAGCATTATTCACTGGTTGTACAACTCGTGATTTGAGTTGACCATTCTCCAATATTTCAATAGTTTCTTGTTCGTTATCTTCTACCTTCTTTGTTACTATCTTTTTACCATCAACAACTTTAGTCTGAGTAGTTGTCTTTGTTGATTGGGCATTTCCATTTGGGGATGAAGAGAATCGAATCACAGTAGAGAATTCACTGTAAATAAAGTTCTCATCGTGGATTATTATTCTACTATTTCAATACCATGCATATCTTATTTATATACTACTAAACAACAAATAAGATAAAAAATAAAGA
Organism: Parapristionchus giblindavisi; assembly: GCA_943737045.1. Taxonomy (NCBI): domain Eukaryota; kingdom Metazoa; phylum Nematoda; class Chromadorea; order Rhabditida; family Diplogasteridae; genus Parapristionchus; species Parapristionchus giblindavisi. The sequence goes on along the minus strand of CALSFV010000306.1, from coordinate 301,497 downwards.
TTACCATTCATTCTCGTCCTTACTCCTTTTCTTGTCATCATAAAATACATGTATTCGACTGGCAGGATGGCGATGTTCTATTAAATGATATGAATGATAGCATTGAGTATACTATTCCTATGAGTTTTCTTGTCCCCTTTTATTCATTCATCTCGTTCTCATTCATTCATGATTCTATTGGATTGAGTGAACCACTCATCTCTTCTCTTATAACTACTCTGCACTCTTGTAGTACCCCTTCCCTCCTCCTACTCTTCCCCTTCCTCTCTCAATTCACTCATTCATTCACACTTGATTCGTCACTTTGACTTCTTTCCTCATTACTAACAAGAAAGTTATCATAAAAGGGTCTGACTAACGGGAGATTAACTAATGAGAGTCTTTTGGCTGAATAAATATGATGGAATCAACAACAAAGGTTCCCGAAATGAAAGGTGAAGCTAGGAGAAGCCGAGAAAGGATTGCCCAAATTGTTTCGTTTCTTTTTTTTGCTTTGATTGATATTATCATAATTCATATAGATTTCTATGCTACTTTTGTATGATAAAATTGTACGTAGCTGAAGAAAAAAAATGCAAAAGACATCGGCTGAAGAGGGGAAACGCAGACGGTACTTGCAAAACACAGTGTTAACGCTCTAAACACTGCACCACGCTAGTAGGCATGTATGGTTTCTCCCCTCATGGTAAGAACTCTAACAATCCTACCTCTGCTTCGCTTTTGATTTCCGGCAGACTTATATTTGATTCCATCATATTTAGGCAGCCCAAAGACACCCACAAATTTCTCATAGGTCTCACCCTTTTATGAACACTTCCTTGTAAAAGGGAGAGAAAGAATATCACTTACTATGGAATGAATGATATGATGATGGGAACATGAAGGTGTCATCGAAAAATAAGTCCTGTAATATTATCAACTATATCCATGATATTTGTTGCAAATAAAGAGGAGCGAAGGCTTATGATTAAAAGATGCTTGAAACTGCTCCTGACTCCCCATACTAATTGTTTATGAATATGCTTACATTGAATGGATCGTGTCCATTAAAGAACTCTCGGAATACATCAAAAGGCGATCGGAATAAATTATCAGGATGTGAGTATCTCGTTCTTCGTCTTGGTTCTCCTTTCTCATCTCTATCCAACTCTCGTCGTCGTTGTTCTACAACATATAATAAGTCAATTATCGATTGATTGTTCCATTATAGGATCATAGTATATGCATATACTCTATATATCCCTCTTGTCTATCATCTGCCCTTCCTTGTCCTTTGTTTGCACGTGATCGTCTCTTTTTATACTCTATCTATCTGTCTCCAGTGAGCACATTTCACTCCCCCCCCCTCACTCTTCTATCTTCACTCTCATAGTTTCCAATGAATTGATGATCCCCATGGGGGGTAAGTATTAAGTGAATGACCAAGTGTATTCCATGAATGGAAGAGGTGTTGGAGGGATAGACAGAAGGAGAGGAGAGTAGAGTGAGAAGAGAAGTGGAGAAAAGGGAACATGATGACAGTCGTGTGGACATGTACAAAAAGATGAAGGAGAAGAACAAATAGTGACCTCTCTCTCTCTACTAGAAAGGAAATCATGAAGATATGGGAAAAGAAGAAGACAGGAAACGGAAGAGACAGATTAGATACATTGACAAATAGATGATAAAGACATAAGGCTAATCAATAAATGTAAATGTCAACATATATTCATTATCATATGACCATAGGTCGAAAAGTATGTTGCAAAGTACCAAGCCAGACCGAATTTTGAGCCAAAATTTCAGAAAAATCGAAACACCTTACCGGGTTTTGAGACAAATTTTCCAAAGATCGAAAAAGCTGACCGAATTTTGAAAACCGATAACTTAACTATTCGACCTATGCATATGACGTTATATTGTTGTATATAGTAATCATTGAACAGAACAAACAGATCATTATCAATTCACTTATCAATACATTTGATTTAACAAGTATATGAAAGAATGAACTTACTATCAGACAATATTTCATATGCATGGGCAATCTTCTTAAATGTCTTCTCTGCTTTCTCCTTTTCTTCTTCTTCTGAGTGTTTGTCGGGATGCCATTGCAGGGCTAATTTACGATATCTGAAAGTTTAATCTAGTTTAATCTATTCAATATGGTATACTGTAGATATCTGTCTTTAGTTTCATTATCCCATTTACTTCTTGTCTCTCTTTTCGTCTCCATTGTCTATTGTATAGAATGAGTAGATGATACAAGGTGGTAGCATGGAAGGAAAGGTGACAGTATTCATTCAGTCAAATGTCATCAAACATGTTTCATTCTACCCTATCTCATTCTCCCTCATGAATCTACCTCTCTCTAAGATAACTTCCTTCTCATTCTTTGTCTCCATCATCTACTCCCTCTACATATCTCATTCAATCACTTCTTCTTCTTCTTCTAGTCTGTCTTAGTTTGATCACTAAATCGATAATCAATAACGACTCCCACTCAACTTTCTTTCTTTTTTTTATTCTAAAGAATGAATGAGTATGGGAGAAATGAAGAAGTCCACTCCATTCTCTATTTTCTTTCTCTCTTTCCATTTACGATTTATGACCACATACACTGACTGTTTCTCTTTCTCAAATGACAAAATACGAGTTGGACTAGAAGATAGACTATGAATGGTTCATAGAAGGAGTCAATGTTATTGGGTGTGGTGATAGAGTCGAAGAAGGGGAAGAAGGTGACTATGATGGCTAATATGTGGAATAGTGATGAGAAGGAAGGAACGAATGAAAGAATGAGTGTCCTTGACTCAATCAAACCACCCCCTTCCCCTCTATCCCCTTCTACCATCTCCCTTACCCCATCTACAATAGTGACCCTGATGGATACGAAGAAAAAGATGGATAGGCTTGTGCCAGAAAGTTCCCTCTTTCTTCTCATTCTATCTACCTCCATTGTATACGAATGAACTAATGAGAAACATATGGAAGAAGGAGGAAGGGATACAGAATGAATGAACGAAGAGGAAGAGAAGGAAGAGAAAGTACACAAAAGGAGAAGGAAAGAAACGGCAACTCTACATGGATAGGAAGGACTAGAGTTGTACTATTCCATAGAAGAACGAAGGAGAAGAAGGTGGAATATGAATAAGAAGATAAGTAAAGATGGGGATACAAAGGTGGTAATTGGAATGGATGAAAGGATGGAAGGAGATAGAAAGACTTACGCTTTCTTGATAGCTACATCATCAGCATCTCGAGTGACTCCAAGGATTGAATATGGTGAATCCTCACGAGGACTCATTCTGAAGAAGAAGAAGAGATGGAAGGAGACGCCAGAATGAAGATGGAGATGATACTGAATGAGAGTACAATGGAGATACTCAATGGAGGATCATGGTGAAGTATAGATGAAGAAGAGGAAGAATGATGAAAGGAATGAGTGAGATTGACTGTATAGATAGATACAAAATGAGGGTAAAGTAGTGCAAGAAGGGCGACAAAATCGCGCAGAGACATATAGCACATGGGAGCGAATTCATTGTGATGAAGGAGAAGAAGGAAATGGAGGAGAAACCACGCCCTCCCTGAGAGACGAAGAGAAGAAGAAGGAGAACATAATGAGAGATGAGAGATGTAGATGAAAATGAAGATATATGAATTGATGAAAGAATCAATTGAATAGACGATACTGTGGATAAGTAAATATGATAAATACACTGATTGGAGTACAATATAATGAGAATATTGATTGAATGGACAAATGTGAATAGGATATGATATGGTATATGATATGAGTATGAACGAGTAGAATGGAATAAAGAGATAGATAGAATGATCCGAGGGGAAGAGGAGGGAGTGACATAAGCTGTCTCACTCTCTCTATCATCTATCCATCTATTACTCGTATATCATTGTACTCTATATAAAATAGAAGAGAAGAGATTACAGTGATTGGAAAGAGATTCACTCTCGAATGATGAATGAGGGAGAGGTAGAGGGAGAAGGAGAGCAGGTAGAGGTAGAGAGGGAGAGGGAGAGACCGGTCTGGCACGCTTGACACAGAAGAGAATAAGAATACGAAAAAAGTAGAAGAGTCGCCGTAGTGAGAGTAGCTTAAGATTGACAAGAAAGGAAGAAGTATACAAGTAAGTTGAAGAGTGGTAGTTGTGTCCATCTTAGTGAATGAGATGTAGGCAAGAGGAGGAAGGGAGAGGGAGAGGGAGAGAGAGAGAGAGAGACTATGACGATAGAGGTCAATCTCTAGAGCAAATGGTTACTTTGACAAAGTACTTACACAACAATGAATGAATGAAGGGGAGATTGTTATAATGATGATGATGATGAGACCAGATATATACGTGCATAGTCTTGATATATACTGTACTTGATGGATAGAGAAGGAAAGACCGAAGAACATAATTTGCTGTAGTTCCTTCCGTAGAGTACCATTATGGTATAAGATGGAATGGATTGAATACGGTAGATGATAGGAGATAGGATAGAGTATAGTGGAAAGAGAAAGGAGAGAGAGGTTGACTTGAAGAGGGAAGGATAGTCTCATCTGTTTATGTACCTTCTGAATGATGAATGAGAGAGACCATATGATGATGATGATACGATAGATAGATCGAATAGAGGAATAGATAGATTGGCCTTCGTTCCTCAAATATTAAATGTATACTTTATATTATTATTGATGTAGGAGACAAAGAGAAGAGTTATTGTTAGTTGTGTTGAGTTGTTGAATATTATGTATTGTAGACTGTCCATGTAGAGAAGAAGACGAAGAAGAGGTAGATGGAAGAGATAGAGAGGAGGGGGGGGGGGAGTGTTCACTATGCAAATGTAGTATTCATTCATGTATTGGTTGTCACACCAATGTTTCTTCATCTCTATCAATGGCAATACCCATCCATTCTTTCTCTTCTATTCTTTCATTCATTCATTCATTCATTCGTTCTTCTCAAAACGAGTCGACTATACTTATTCTCGATTGATTAGTAGAGAATAGGAGAAAAGAAAAGCTCACGATTTAGAACAACTATACGTAATAGAAACAAAGTAGTATAAACTATAATAGATGATGGAATGGTATTGTAGATGATTCCATAATTATTCCTTCTTCTTCTTCCTCTCTCTCTCTCTATCTCTATCTATCTCTTCATTCTCTTGTCTACTCAATTTGGTATTGCGGAAGATTAAACAGACGTATGAAATACACAAAAAGTGATTGAATAACGAGTTGATCTATCTATCATCAATTTCATCTCTCCTCTTTGTCTGCTCGATTAATAACTTTGAACTAACAGCAAAACAGTGAATGATTATTCAAGGGACCAGATATCAAGGTATTCAAATAAGAGGGAACAATAATAATGAATAGACTGATTAGAGTGTGTAGGGGTCTATGAGATAACGAATGAATAGTATCTATTAGGGTGTCCCATAAGTCTTTGCACTTTTTTCTGCACTAACTTTGGACCCTTTTTTCTCGGTCGAGAGCGATTGTTATGCCATGTGGTATTTTTCATACATCGAAGGTATACTGGTCAGCAAATGTGATAAGTTTCATTTGCCAACTCCTTTTCCATAACAATTTTTGATTTTTTAAATTATGTCAGCGTTACACGGTTTTCGACATGCCCTTCTTCACTTATACAGTAGTGGTCGGAATACGGTAGGAGCAATCCCGCAGGTCTAACTGAAGAATTTAGATATTGACTGGCTTCACCATACGTCGTATTCCCCCGACCTGTCCCCTTGTGATTGCCACGCTTTCCGATCTTTCGAGCGCTGCTGCAGAGGAAAAAACTTCCGTAATCAGGCCGATGTCAAACGGGAGATCGACCAATGGATTGTCTCGCTCCCTAAGGAATTCAGACAGAACGGTGTCATGCAGTTGCATACGTGATGGAGGACAGTTGTTCATAAACATGGATAGTGTATCACCATTTGAATGTAGCTTGTTCGTTTGTTATTTGAAAAAAATTGAAGCATGAAAAAAGTGCAAAGACTTATGGGACACCCTAATAGTATTGAGAATGAATGAATAGTACAATAGATGGAGTAATTTTGTATTGTCTACTACTACTACGAGATAGACAGAAGGAGATGAAGAAGAAGTAGATGATGATGATGATCTTACACATTGAATGAAGAGCATATATCTTATGAATACGAAGGAGTATGGGAAAATGATTGAAGAGAAGAAAAGAATGAATTGATAAAAGAAGAAAGAGGAGTTGATTGAGTAATCAATACATCATTATGACCTTGTTCTACCATACACTCATTAAATCAATCTCATCATATTAAACATGTATCAAATGATATGGTGAAGATGGATAGATGTACTTTGATATCTATCATGTGTATATCGTTATCATTCACTAAACACAATAGAGTAGTAATACAAAAGAGAATGGAGAGATAAGAATTGAATGTATTAGTATAGATGAAATGGAAGAGATGAGATGATAGTGAATAAGAGAATATAGAAGAGGAAGAAGTTGTAAGGAGATATATGTAGAGTTGTCATCGTTCAGTTGGAGTAGAAGATGTATTGGAACGATGAATAGATGGATAGATAGAGGTAGAGGGAGGGTAGTGATTACACTTGCAGGGGGGGATGAAAGAAGGAGAGGTAGAGGGATAGGGGGCATGAGGAGATAGAGAGAGAGACGAATGAGTCGTGAAAAGATAGATAGAAGTGTAATGAAGTGACTCCTTGTTGTATTCAATTAATACACTCATTGCTTATGTAGAAAGTGATACGAGTCAGGTGGTCACTCATCAACTAATCAAGTAGTTTCATCTATAGCCTTCTATATTACGGATAGTCTATGGTCTCATCTATCTATCTATCTATATCATCATCTGTTGTCTTCACTCCATTGGTCACTCATATTCTTCCTTCATCTCTTCTCAAGAAAGATGATTTAGGGAACGGACCCATATTCTCTCTACGATAACCGTATAAAAGTGGATATGAGTACGATAGATTGGTAGTGATCAATGTACTCTTTATTGATTTATTCTATATGTATTGAAATGTGTGATCATAGTACACATGAGAGAGTACATATATCATGATATGAGGATGAGAATGGAGGATCTTTGAGTTGCATATGATGATACTAACTGAGATGATCTATACTATTTCTCACTCTCATATCCGTATCATCTTTCAACTTCTTCACTTACTCTATCAATACATATTATATTACATATCATTATGTCTACAAAAATGAATGAATAGACACGAGATATATGTATATCATATGACTAGTAGTTATCAACCATATAGTAAGGATTAACTAATCGCTCATTGATCACTAGATGTAATAGGATGATTAAGTACAAAGATATAAAAGTAGAACCGTGACCGGAGAATAGGAGGTGAAGTTTACTAATCTTATGAAGAAAGAGTACACCAAGAGTGATCGGGCTTGGAAACCTGTTACATTTTGACTTTGTAATTGATTATATTAATATTTTGTTAAGATGGGAAAGACATCGAAGGATAAGCGTGATATCTATTATCGATTAGCAAAAGAAGAAGGATGGAGAGCTAGAAGTGCATTCAAGTTAATGCAAATTGATGATGAATTCAATATATTTCAAGGTTATTTCTTTTATTTTTGTTATTCTTTCAATCTTCTTATTCATCAAAATAATTGAAATGATTCATCGATCAACAATTGAATTCATTTCATTTTTGTATGGAGAATATCTTGTAATAGATTATATAAATGATAGAATTGAATAAATTGTAGATGTAATTCGTGCTGTTGATCTCTGTGCAGCTCCTGGTTCATGGAGTCAAGTCCTTTCTAAGAAATTATTATCGAAGAATGAAGAATCAAAGATTGTAGCTGTTGATTTACAACCAATGGCACATTTAGATGGAGTTATTCAATTGAGAGGAGATATTACTGAGGTATGAGGGGTTACTGTATCATACAGTATCATATATGAATGAATGAATAGATGGATGGATTGTAGGTTAAAACAGCAGAAGAGATAATCTGTAATCTAGATGGAGAACATGCTCAATTAGTTGTATGTGATGGAGCACCTGATGGTACCAAATATATTCATTTCTTCAATTTTCATTTCTAAAAATTTAATTTCTTTTTTTTCTAAATTTTCTTTTTTATTTTTCCGATAAGTTAAAAAATGAATTCATGTATTGAAATGTTGTGATTTGATCCATAAGGCGCATTATTTTTTTAAATAACATTATTAAATTGTACCATTGAAGTTCACGCAAAACTATATTTCTACCTTTTAATTATCATTAATTTAATATCCTCATTACAGTAACCGGTCTTCATTCATTGGATGAATATCTACAGAGTCAACTACTTCTCGCTGTTTGTTTCATTTTATATAGTTAAAAAAATTACAGTGAAAGAGATACCGATCCTAATTGCGAGAGTGAAATATTGCAATATTGTTCTGAAAATTTGTAATGGATTGTATATATTGTGTGTAGTGAATATACAATTAGATATTAGATATAACATAATGATGATTTATCTAGGCCTTCAATATCTCCACTCATGTATTATCTCCTCATGGAACATTCGTAGCTAAGATATTCCGTGCTCGAAATGCATCTCTTCTCTATGCACAAATGAGAAAGTTCTTCAAACATGTATGCACATTCTTATTTACATTTAGTTCTTTAACTTTTTTCATGTGATAGATATTTTTTTAAAATATATCATGTCATGAATGAAGACTGATTTTGTTTCAGGTTAGTTGCGCAAAGCCTAAATCGAGTAGACAAAGTAGTTGCGGTGAGTATATTTATTTACTGTAATCTACCTTTTATCATTTGATCACAATTATTCATAATAATGTATGAATATCCATTTAAGAAGCCTTTATTGTATGTCAAGACTATTGTCCACCAGAGGGATACATTCCTACTATGAAGAATATTCTATTCTCTCAAGATTACGGTATCTATCTATTCTATATCGATTGATTGATAAGAGTATATATGTGCAGAGTCAACATTATCATCATTACACGGATGTAATCGTGTATTAGTACCATTTGTTGCATGTGGAGATCTATCAGGATGGGATTCTGATAGAGTTTATCCATTGGATACTTCATTATTACTTGATAATTCATCACGGTATCATCATTATTACAGTATCTATATCATATTGATTAATTGATAGATATGAGAATCGTGAAGTGATAGCCCCTCCAACTGAACCTCCTTATAAGTTAGCCTGTCAATTAAAAAAGGAAGGAAAATTAAAGTTGACATCACTTGAATCTAAACTTTTGGCAGTTCCTACTAGAGCTGAGAGGAAAGCAATGAATAAGAAGAGGTACGGTATATATCGATTAGATGATTGATCGATAATATGAATTATAGATATGCTCATCGAATAGAAGGAGATATAAAGAAAGAGATTGGAATAGATGATGAATTGGCTACTGCTTTCTCTGAATGTTTCTCATTTGCAAATTGATTACATTACATATTCTTGTTCTTTGTTGATTTATCTTTGTTATCATTTGTCTTTTTATGAATGGAAATAAAGAGAGTATATAGTAGTAGTTGTCTATCTGTACCTACTATGTTTGGTGAAAGGGGCAGGTCCCCTCAATAGAATGTTTGATTTAGATTGAAGTGAGAAGAATAAGGAATAGATAGTTGAAGGAATGAAAGGTGTGACGACTGTTGTATTAGATGTTGAAGGTATACTATTCAAGACTACTTTAACTACTCTTCAATCTATAAGGAATAGTACTCTATCACATATTGTAGCTGGAGGAGAATGGAAGAAACAACTTGATCAGGTATCATTATATACATACATTAGGAATCATTACCTCCATGTCATTTGAATCATCACTTTCTCTCGAAGATTGGGTATAGATATCAAGCAGATCGAGAAAAATTTGTTTAAATTTGAAAAAAATAGGAGTACGAAAGGCAACGTTAAATAATGTAAAAATGGTCGAATTGTCATGGTCACTATTTATTTAATGTAATTATTTAATATTCCCCAGCAAGGTCATATCTTCATCGATAGAGATTCTCGTATATTCCCTGTTATTCTTGCTTATCTTCGTGATGGAAATTCAATTCCTCTTCCCAATGATGAATGGACACTGGCGAAGATCGCTCATGAGGTACATTTGATCTTTCATCTCATTATACATCTGTCTACAATTTTTTGAACTTTTTAATGAATTTGACTACGAGAATTTGATCTTTGAACTTTTGATGAATCTGACTACAAGAATTTGATCTTTGAACGTTTGATGAATTTGACTACTAGAATTTGATCTTTGAACTTTTGATAAATTTGACTACAAGAATTTTATCTTTGAACTTTTGAAGAATTTGATCTTTGAACTTTTGATGAATTTGTCTACAGGAATTTGATCTTTGAACTTTTGATGAATTTGTCTACAAGAATTTGATCTTTGAACTTTTGATGAATTTGTCTACAGGAATTTGATCTTTGAACTTTTGATATATTTGTTTACAAGTATTCATTTTTTTGTTTAAAAATGATATTTTTCTTATATATCGTCGTACTGTATACAATAGATCTAAGAATATTAAGGCAAGATATTTTAATCTTCCTGATTTGGAAAGATTAGCAATGAAGAAACGATCAACTGTAATGGATTCAATGACAAACAATCGAGGATTAATCCCATTAAAAGAAGTGAATAAAGGTTTGTATATCTAATAGAATGAGTCAATATCTTTCTCTATTTAGAATCATATGAGATGGAGAAGGTTGAGATACCAATGAAGAAAAGTCAAGTGGATAAGAAAGTGAAAAGGAGATCAAGTATACTCAATCATCTATCCATATCATTACCTAGGAACTTTGCGTATTTATCTATCCATATATCTAGATGATTCATATATATTCAGACATATAGCTCATATTGGATGGAAAGGAAGTGATTTGATTCTATCAACTAATTCACAATCAAAGAGTGAAGAACCACAAATGAAAGCTTTAGCTAAAGCAGCTAAAGAATCACCAGCTAGTGTATGTTATCATCTACTGTATTCTATCTATCTAATATATAATATGTTCAGCAAGTATATAATGTAGTAGATGGTGATTCAACTCGATATGGTAGTCAAGGAGTAGAAGTAGTTATATCATCAGATGGAATAAGATCACTTCCACCTCATAATAAAGCTCCTATTCCTCCTTTTCGACCTCCACCACCAATGTAATAATATATCAATAAACTTCATACATTTATACTCTCATTTGTTATATCAACAATGTACATGCATAACGAATATATTTTAAATGTAAATTTTTAGTAAATTTGGTACAAATTAATCTGTTTTAAAAAAAAAACTGAAAAGGTAAAATGAATGGAACAACGAATGGATAGGATTGAGATGGAAGACTAATAATGTAAGCCCTTTTAGATAATGAATACAATGATAACGATGATACATGATGAATACATCAGTATGAAATAACAAGAGAACAACTATCACGAATTAGAAGGGGGTACTGTAGATTGTATTAAGAGGTAATCGATAAATGTAGAAGATGAACACTAACATGGTCTTGGACCTAATCAATAAACCCGTTCATATAAAAGAGATGGACAAGTTTCTATGAGAGAATAAAACTTTGAGGATTCTACCCACGACTCGATCTAATCTAATAGTTGTTAATCATAGATAGATGACATGATAATAGAATGGTTGATATCACTCTTATATTATCTACTAAATAGTGTCACAAGTCGTAAACGGGTAATCATCAACTCATAAACAAGATAATATCAACCGTAAAGTCTATCAAGATACCATATCAATCAGAGTCGTGTTTAAAGTCCAGAGAAGAGAAATAACGAGAGTCAATATATACATGAGAATAATAAAGTACATATACAATGATAATAATAATATATGATGATTTGATAATGTGTTCTAGTCTAGTTGAGATCTGATTGAATGAATGAATGATCAATGTATGATGAAGCAGTAATGAATAGACCATGTATAGAAGGAAAGGAAAGGGATGAATAATGAGAGATATCAATAGTATACAATGTGTAAGGAAGGAATAAATTAATATGAATGAATGAACAAAGTAATCAACTGAACTATATTCTAATTGAGTATATATGAATGAGTTAAGATCAAACAATATTAGACTGAGCATCTCCAAGTATTAAGAACTTAGCTTCACTCAATCGGTTGAATGCACATTCAGCTGATATCCGAGCTTCTGTCTCTGCATCCCACATATCTACTGCTGTTCGAGCTAATACTGAGGTTATCTGAATAGATTGAATGAATAGAATAGAATGAATGAATAAATGGATAGAATAGAATAGAATAGAATAGTTATTATACCTGGTTAGTATATAATGTTTCTCGCAAGAATGGTCGAATTCTCTTCCTTGATATAGCTTCTTTCAGTATATACTCTAATTGTTTACGATCTTCTGTTATACTCATCTAAATACTTCCATATAGTATAGTATAGCATTGATTAGATAGATAAGGAAGAATAGATAACAAACTTCATATTCATATGGTAATTCAGCCTTTCTAATCTCATCAATTCCACCTGCCCATGTACGATTCAATACCTATAATCACATTCAAATTTGAAGAACTCTCCACTTTCAAATATAATGTTAACAATAAAATAGGGAGATATAAACAACTAGTGGGAGTAAGAATGAAGAGACAATAATAGAATATATGAGTACCTCCCATATAATAAGAGATGCAGCATATACATCAGACTTCTTAAGTGATTCTATAGTTTGAGCTGTTGATCCTTCTAACATCTCTGGTGACATATAACGATGAGTACCAACCTATAAGAGATAAGAGAAGTATATAATGATAGGATACAAATCTACCCTTCCCTTACTCTATACTTCTATCTCATAGTTCACTATGCAACGTATATTCTTTCTATTTCCCCCATCAATGATTAGAGGATAGAGGAATAGAGTAGAGAGAAGGAATGAAAGAATGAGAGAGTCAAAGAAGGAGTAAATACATATATAAAAGGTTCTATCCATCTCCGTTCTACTTCATCTAAATTGTATACTATACTATCTATCTATCTATCTATTGATATTATCGACTAGTGTGACTGATGCACAAAAGAAGAGAATGAATGGAATAGAATGGATAGATAGCAAGGTTCATATAATGACTCTCCAATAGCATATCCATATAATAACATCAAGAGAATATACATATGAATAAATAGAAGAATAATAAAAATGAATATGAATATATAAATACCTGAGCATGTTTAGAATTGTTCGGTCCTTCTCCACAAACCATCGCTAATCCAAAGTCTCCAATGACAGCACATCTTTCATTTCTCACAAGAATATTTCGACTCTTGATATCACTATAATACATACAATATAATCAAAATCATCATCATCATCAAATTGTATCCACTCAATTCATCATCTACTATTTTATCTTCATATTGCTACTACATAAAGCATCATGTGATATAACTCTTACCACATAAACAAGTATAATTACATGGATACATAATGGTTAAATATACTCTATTCACTATTCCTTCCTCCTACTCATAACTACTCATTCATATTGATTGATTGATAGATAAACTAACCGATGAACTACACTTGTCTTATACTTTCCATTAGGTAGTTTACTAGCTGCATGAAGAAATGCAAGTCCATCCATTAGAGATAGAATGAATACAAGAGCATCAAGAGCAGAGAATGAATGATCCTTAATATAATATAATCAATAATCAATCAATATATTAATAAAGTTACCTCAAGATATCCTTCGAGACAACCCTTCTCGAGATATTCTAATACAATATAGAATTCTCTCTTTTCAGTTTCAATGACAGATCCATAGAAATGAAGAATATTGGGATGACATATAAGACCATCAACACGATATATATCCTAATATATGGATTGATATGATAAGAGATATAGAATAGATACTTACATCTTCAATATCAAAGAACTTATGATCATAGAATACTTTAACAGCAACAGTAGTTGTTTCTCCAGTGACATCATGAACCATTCTCGCTACATTGACACGACCAAATCGACCACGTGCTACTTCCTTTATGTATACACATACTTCATATATTCAAACTTATTTAAACTAACCTTTATGATTTCAATTTTGCTCTTCATATTTCTATTCTTCTTTGCATCAATGGATATAGTAGTAATGGGTAGAGGTGGACTTCGTTCAATCTTTTCATCAGATGTAGGAGATAGAAGTGATACTCCTTGTTGATGAACATCATATATTGTTCCCTTCTTAATCAATATAATCACATATAGCATGTAATCTCTCATACCTTCTTATCCTTTTGTCGATTGAAACTTCTCTTCTTATAAATACATAGAAAGAGACTAATGAATAGAAATAGAATGATAGCCAGAGTCATTAAAATCAATTTGACCCATGAATTCAATTTGCCAGAATCTTTTTGAGCTTCAATTTCTTCTTTGGTTTTATTGAATTCCTTTTCATTGAATATGATTCGTATTCTTTCATTACACTTATGGGTAGTACAACAACAAAAGATAACGCCCTTCCAGTCATAAACATTCTTCATAGATGTCATACACTACAAATAATGAAGAAGTAAGAATATTAATAGATGAATGAGATATACTCACAGTATCTTCCATTTCACATTGTGAATGTGTTAATGGAGGTCCATGCCAACATCCACCTGACACTCTTTCCAATTGCTCCATAGGAACATCCGTATCTTTCGTTATATTATTCTATAAACGTCATTGAGATGAATAACTAATTAATTTGTATCTTACAATGTAGTCCATATCCTTCAATCGATAAACAGCATTGCATCCTAATTTCTTTCCAAAGAATTGAGCTTCATGAGGAAAGCAATCTTCTGTCCATACTGCATCTTGTGCCTCTTTCCACGCCTGATATCAACCATTCTATATAGATAAGATACCACAGAATCATACCGAACACAATATGAAGGGTAGGCCATCCTTCATATTATAATGAACTCCCATAACTCCAAGAGTTTTGTAGAAGTAGTCCTTTGCGGATAGATAGATGGAAGAAACATTATGATCACTTGTTGTTATATTCACATCATTTGTTGGTTCATTCTGAACAATTCAGAATGACTCCAAAGGGAGGAAACAAATAGATAATGTGACATACTTGTTGAGCTGATGTTTTTTGAAGTGAAAATATGAAGATGGCGACCAAACAAAGGGATGGCCATGAACAATTGGCCATCCCTCCTTATCTTCCCGATAACAAATACACTTCTAAAAGACGAACGACTATATGTTGCGTTATACTATTGAACGGGACAAGAAAAAAAGGAGTAAGAAAGAGAGAGAAAGAGAGGAAGAGAAGAGGTAGAGGTGAGGATGTTAGCCGCGACGCATGAACAGCAAGCGCTGCGTATTTCCGTCCCTCTCCTTTTCTCTACCTCTTGAATCTATTTTTATTCTTTCTCAGTAATCTCAAAACAAAGAAATTGAATAAAAACTTCTTCTATATTAGATTTCTCACAATATCATGATAAGTATATTGTGATAAAGTACTTGAAAGGTAATATAAATGTAATCTAGATTAAATAAATTACTATTGTAAGGACAACTGCACGATGTAGAAGAGTCAGAATGGAAGTGGCGAGATATTGTGTATTGTAAGATAATTGGACAGACATATGTAATATAAACATGATATGATAAGATATGATAACTCATCTAACATATCATTTGAATGGTATAACTAATGATGCAATAGTCTGTGATCATTACTCGGTTATCTATCTACATTTTCAAAAACAGACCTAGATATAATTGAAAATAAAGTTTCAGAGAAATTTCATATAATTAGCAAACGAGTTTATAGTTATTTATAAAATGGGAAGCGGTGTTTATTTCTTACGCTCAGAAAATTGTATGGCAATTTCTAGGATTTTCAGAAATTACAAAAAAAAGTGGTGCTACTTTTTTTGACTTTCTGAAAATTTCAGAAAAAGTGTTATTTTTTTTAAAATTTTCATACAATTTGAAAACACTATTTTTAAAATTAATTTACTGAAATTTTTAAAATATGTTACAAACAATTTATAGATTTTTTAAATCATGAAAGTGTTATAATTTTCAGATTATCAGAAAGTTTTCACAAGCATTCAAGAATTTTGAGAAGATTCCAAAAATGAATTCCTCTTTTCCTAATAGATCTAAATTAATTCGTTGTGTTAACATTTTAAAATTTTTAAATGTTTTATGGATGCGATAGTAGTTGGTACAATAGAAAACATAAATAATATGTATATTATGATTGAAAGTATCAATTATCTCTATCAGATCGTTTCTCAAATGAATGAGGAGCTTGAAAGAATGATAGAAGAGTATCAAATGAATATTCATTAATTAAAATATTTCTTAGTATAGGAAGATATGGAGTGGCATTACCTCCTTCTAACTTCCATCTGTAATATAATATGATTAGATATAAATAGTATGACTTCTATGGCCTCTTTCCCTTTGTTTGCGTAACCCTACATGTCCAGACTAATCAGTCCTCATCTATTATCTATTCCCTATCATTGTATGTAGTATGATATGATTATCTTATCAATCCTACCTACTAATCAATAATCTTTGATAAACAGATAGAAGTGGACTATCTTCAATGGGATCATTATCACATTCTTTAATTAATTCATCATGTTGAGATAAAATCAAACGATATTCATCTGACAAAAATGGCATCTCTGTATCATTTGATTCCAATTCCTGAATATGATTATCGATTGAATATAATTATCGATTGAATATGATAAGATAAGCTAAGAAACCTTTAATGCTTGAGCAAGTTTACATTTAGTATGAATATCATGTAATCTTGACATTTTAGGATGAATTAATCTTAGTGAATGTTGAATACTCTTATCATCAACAACTAAATCATTTCATTTCTTATATTCATTATTCAATTGAATAACAAACCACAATTTATATTGATTCGAGTGTTCTTTTTTGTTGTCTCTTTTGTTATCAATTCTCTCAATGTACATATAGTTGTTACTGAATCTGATCGAAATATCAATGATCCACGACTGAAATCAATACAATCTAGTATACTGTATAGTATGGATTGAATATACCTCGCAGTTGCCTCCAATTGACTTCCACCATCAACTAAACATTGAAATGTATATGTAGTAGATGATACATTAGGGACTCGAGATGGTACTCCATCTAGACAACTAACTAACCATGCATGAATCTCTCCTAATGAGAATTGACCTGAGGAAAGAATACGGTAGATCAAAGAATAATATTGATTATATTAATAATACCAGTGATTGATAGTGTATTCAATGGTCTAGAAGAGTCAAATGAATGAGTTCTAATATGTAATGAAAGAGGTTTCAGATCATATCTACGAAACTGAAAGAGTGAAATAATAGAGATGAGGATATAATCAATAGAAACTTGTCCAATAGGAGGATGAATAGTTGGATTAATCAATACAAGAATAGTTCCACATTCTCCCTCATCAACTCTCAAATGCATTTCTATTCGTGTTTGAGAAGATTGACATCGATATGTTATTATTGATTTAAATTGATCCTTAATTATGTATATTCATTTAAATAGATCTATTGATTAATTTACATTTTCTGGCTTCGTATATCCAACAACAGCACTATTCTTCTCAAAATCAACCAATCTGATATCAACTTCACTCTGAATAGATCGATGGATGATTAGTTTATTGTAGTATTGATAACCATGAGAACAATCATATCAATAGGAAGAACCAATTGAATACCCAATATATAATATCCAGTCGCTTTATTTAATTCAAATGATTCATGAATCTGAAAGTTGATATTTGAATAGATAATAGAATGGAATAATAATACATGAAAGGTAGGAACATAAGATGCCGTTGATCCATCACTTTCTTTCACTAACATCTCTGCATATCTTGATCTCTCATCTAATACTTTCTGTTCTAATTCAGCCACTTCATTTCTAAATTATCGATTATTATTAGAGAATAAAGAAGTGTTTGATGTACTTTAATTGTTGTACTTTAGCATTGATCGCATGGACTGGAGGAGCTGAAGATGATACACTTCCATCGGGAATTCTCAATAGAATAGAATAGATAGATAGATAGAATAGATAGAATAGATAGATAGATTTTGATGTACCTAGTCAAAGAGAATACCCATCCAGTATATGTGCATACAACAATATCATCTAAATGTTCATTTGATACTCTTCCACATGATATAGCAGTTATTGATTCATCACATTGCTATAATTCATATATTGTTTGATCTATTTCTTGATCTATTGATTGATATTATTGATTGACTTACAATCATTTGTCTCAAAACACATCTATCATCACTTTCAACATTATATATCTCAACTCTTCCATCATCTTTCGCTATGATAACATCTTTACGAGGGGATGTAAATGGATAAGAAGTCATTGCTGTTATAGCTGATGTTGATGTTGTTGACATCTTCAATATTGATTACATCAATCAATAGATACAGTAATCTCTACATACCTCCCATACAATAGTTCCTCCATTTTGAGGTAGATCAAGTAGACCAAGAAGTCCTGTCTTAGTTCCATATAATACATGCATCTTATTATGACCTAAATATTATTGATTAGAATAAAAGTAATAGATAGATAATCTATACCTCCATCTCCCATGAATAGATTCAATGTAACTGGTGTATCACTCAATTGAATATCATAAATTATTTGTGATGATTCGACAACCTAATCAATATGAAGATATTATTGATTAATTGAATATAACATACTCTTATAGTATTATCATTACATGCTAATACAGAAGTGAATGGTCTTCCAACCCATGTTCCATCTCCAGGTAAACATACTACATCAAGAATATCTTCTGGTGACATCACATGCTAAAGATTACGGTATCAGAGA
>CALSFV010000306.1:90000-277500 GCA_943737045.1 Parapristionchus giblindavisi | reverse complement strand
TGAAGAAGGATATTATTGTATGTTCATTAATGATTTATTGATTATTGATTGATTATTGATTGATCTATCGATTGATTGATTGAATATTTATAGAATTGGAGATTAGATGATGTACTATTATGGTTACAATCGATTGGAGAAGAACAAATTACGAGTTTATTGATTGGTTATGAATTAAATGGGATAGATGTATTAGAATGGAATGATGAAGTTCTTGGTAGATCATTCGTAGTGATTAATCAATCAATATTTCATTTAAGAATCAATAGGAATCGATAATATTGATATAAGGAAGAAGATTATAAAAGAAAGAGATGAATTAATAACAAAGAGAAAAGGACGAGAACGAATATCACTTTTTGATATAATATCACAAACATGTGGAGATCATGTAGAGTTTATTGATTAGATGAATGATGTAATAGATATTATCATTGAAGGTTTTAGTAGTTGAGACTTCATTGACTTCAAGAGATTTAATAGTAGGAAAGAATCAATCGATTGGATGTCTTACTGTATTGAAAGTTAATGGATCAAATGTTCCATTAGAAGAAGATGATTGGTATGAATCAATCAATTATTGATTAATTCATTATATTGATTTAGTCTTCTTGAAATCAATGGTTTACCTGGAGAACAGTTCAAATCTGCCCTTATGTTTACTAAATTAATATCAGAGAGTAGAGGAAAATCAATTCGATTTGTGATTTTGAGAAGAAAACGACAATTATTTGAGAAGATTCAAGAACGCCCTGTTAGTTTTTAATTGATTTTTGGAAAAATTCTTTTTTTTATTTTAGTATTGTAATAATATGTTTTAAGAGAGATTCATCAAGTGGAATATCTTCTTCGTCTCCAATTCATCATTCCAATGAAATAATCAATTGATCTGTAGATACAAACATTAATAAAGACATTTATTATTATCTCTCTTTGTAATACATCCAATAATTCAAGTATGATTAACAAATAAAAATATTATGTGTTCAGTTTTCACCAATTGTTGTCCCTTGCCATGTTTAACTCTTGATTTGTTGTTCCTTATTGCTGTTGTGTTTTTCTAGACATAGATAAAGCAAAAAATCAGAAAAAAAAGACGAAAATTTGACTATTAAAGCGAATTTAGATTTTTCCGAATTTTCCGAGAAATATTTTCGGAAAATTTCCGTTTTTTTTTTTTTTTTTTTTTTTTTTCTTTTCCGAAAAGTATTTTCAGCGCTGCCCTGCTCCGTCACCAAGGCGAATCGGTGAGATGGGTTTTTTTAGAGGAAAATAAAATAGAGCAGTTGGAATCGACACGAATCGAATTTGATTTTACTATGATTATAAATGCCAAATTGTTTTTTATAGTAGTCTTATTTATTAATAATTACTCATTGAGAAAGTAAACGGTAAATGATTGTTTTGCTTGACGAGAAAGAGTTTGCCGTGTAGTGGTGGTGTAAAACTTACTGTATTGTGTGCATGGTGCGCGGTAATTCTATCAAAAAACCTTGGCATTTTGCCAAACATTATTTAATTTAGCTAAATTAATTTGGGCCCTGTGTTTTACTATGTCTCTTGTTTCTGTTTGAGTTTTATGGAATAAACGTCCATTAAAGGGAGATGATCACGATTGATCGCCATAAAATAAGAAGAAGGCCTGTTTCTACTTCTGGTCCTTCGACTTCCTCTTCACTCTTCCGTAGAACTGATGCAAACCCGAAACCATTGGCGGATAAGGATTTCGTTCTCGATATCGAGAATCCAAGGATGCTTCAAGAGATGACCGTGGATATCGAAAAACTTGGCGGCAGGTCATTCATTTTCGTTTAGTAATTTAATCGACTCTATAAAATATAACATTTTTTGTAGAGTCGTTGACATGGTTAATGAAGAAAAACCTCCATTTTGTGTTGTTTCTGATTGCGCTCATATGGAAAGAATACAGAAAATGAAGAAGGAACAACTCACCCCTCAGGTTTTACTTTATAAACCAAATTGTTAGATATGTTTTTGCTTGGTAGATGTTGAAGTGTCTGCCGATGCTTGTTAGAGATGCAATTCGAATTGGAGTCCGATACCGTGCATGTAAAGCATTTCTAGAGAGTCTGGATAATCTGAAACACAAAGTTCGAGCACAAAAGAAGATAGTTCAAGCTCCCGTTAAGAAATCTTCATCGGTAACAATCTGAATCTTATTCATCTTTGATTGTTGGTTTGCCTTTAAGGGCATGACTATCTTACAATCTCCATATCTGAAGTTAGAAGATGAACGAGGAGCTTTTGCCCCTGTTTTTAAACAATTCACTCCTCAATCAAATTGCCGAATGGTATATCTTGGAAAGTATACAGGAAAGAGTTTATTCCATAAGAACAATCATCCAGATTCACCTAAGTATTCATTATATTCATTTATCTTTATATAATAGAATGAATGATTGAGGAAAGAGAAAAGCCCTAATGAGAAACAAAAGTTAGCCATGTTGCCTAAACATGGATTTTGTGAGATTTGTAATAAGAAGTATATGAATAACAAAGAGGTTCGTATCCTTTTCTGTTCACTTTATGAATCATCGTCTCATTAAGCATTTTGCATCACATGAACATCAAATGAGTATTTCTCAACCAGGATTATATTCATCAGTCGATGAACTTTGTGGTTCATTTCTTGATTATGTAAGTGGTCCTCACACAAAACATCGTCAACGACTTCGACCAACTCCTTCTTCTCCTAATTCAATTACTCGATGAGTTCAAGTATATCTTCTTCATATCATCTTTCCATACGGGGAATCCAATCTTGTATCGGTGAATACTAAGATTAATTACTCATTCATTCTTCACTATCTTATGTTGCTAAATAAATCCATTCGGTGTGTTATTAATACTTTATTATATTAACAAGCAAAGCGGAGTGTACAAATGTATAATCGAATCCCCCTAAAGGTATGGAAATGCAAAGATAGGAAAAGATATGAGGGATATATGAAAAGAGTAGGAAATGTGACAGATGCAATATACAAATATAAAATGTGGACTAGATAGAGTAACACGTCTAAGATTATAATAGATCAATAAATATGAGACCTGATGGATATAATATGGATATAATCAATCCATATTATCAGCATGACTATTTAGTTGTTGAAGTGATTGTTCTTCTGGTAGAGGAACTCTTTTCCAACGAGGATTACCTACTAATACAATGATAAAGGCTGAATACAGGAAGATTGAACATCCAAGTAGATTGGATACTGCATGATGACCACAGAATTCACGTCCTTGAGTCCAACATCTACAATCAATATTGGTATACTGTACATTCATTGATTGGATTAACTTACGTATGCTTCCATGCCGCTCTCTCTGAGATTCCTAGTGCAACCGAAAGAGAAACGAAGAAGAAGATTGCGAGTCCTAAGCAGATTCAGATTACTGTCTTATTTTTTTGAAATACTAAAAATAGATTACGGTACCCACCAGCTACCGTAATCTATTTTTTAAGCATTTTTTTACCCACCAGCTGCTTGATGGAAAGGCAAGAACATAGCACGAATAGGCATAGGAAGTCCTGGGAAGAAGAAGGTTATAAATCCACCAGCATACTGTAATTATAAATATTGATTGATATGAAAGAAAGAATGGATGAGACCTGAAGAGCGAAAACAATAACAGTGAATAGACCAATCCATGAATGAAGTGACATAAGATTAGGAAGAGGATCGAGTTGACCTTTAGCATCAACATGGAGATTATGATTATCAAATACTGCCTGAATAGAAGAATGAATGAATGGATATGAAGTAGATTGATTACCTTAAGTGCTACAATAGCTAGAACTAAAACAAGAGAATGGAGAATAAGATGAAGAAGTTTAGAGAAACTCTTTCTCTCTAAACGAAATACTCTGTATACTAATAGAGATTCTCCAAAGAGGAATACCTATAAAGATAATGAATAGATAGAAGAATAATAATGATATACAAACCATTCCCATAACCATAAATGATGGATGATAATGAAATTCTTTCTCTGGATCACTTGTCCATGCAAATCCATTCTCATATCCACCCATCCATACTGCTACTAGAATAACTGATAGAGCACCTATAATGAATGAATGAATGAATGAATAGAATGAAGGGAAATACAAACCAAATACTTGACTGGCAACGAGAAGTCCATTGAATAGTTTCTGACTCTGTTTCTCATTCAGAATAATATAATTAGGATCAAATAGAAGAGCCATTTGAAGGACTGAAAATGAAAGTGAGAAGAAGATGAAGAAGAGGGAGGGTTGGGTCGATATAGAAGAAGAAGAGGAATGAAAAGGAAGACTCCGCCTCTTTCTTTCCTCTTCTATGTCCATGGATAGTCAAATGAATACAATGAAGAACATCTTCAATGTATGCTAAAGCATTCATAACTTATCATATGCAAATCCATAAACAAAATACTTCCACGTTAACCTATTTATCATCATTTTTACATATTTCATGGAAATTATACGAAGAAAAAAAGATGTACACGGAGATAAAGAGAGGAAAATAATGATGAACATAATAATAATATCTATAGAATGGGAGGTTATATCTGATAGTATATTCTATCTTTAAACATATCACATCATTTCTCTCGGTCTCTCTAATTGAGGTTCAACTACACATGAAACATAATGGGAATGTAGATGGAATGGATATAATAACTATATTAAGTAAATAGAATGGGAATGTTATCTTCATTATCAAGAAGATTCTTTGTTCCTGAAGTATCTGCGAAGTCGATTGCTTTCTGAATTAGACATGTGAATGAATGAATAGAGATAGATAGACTAATATACTTACTCTAGCGTTAGATGCATTCTCTTCTTCTTCTTGAGCCTTCAGTTTCTTCTTATTTGCTTGAATCTTCTTCATTCTATAATATATATTACATTACATGCGATAAATATAATATGAATGATAGTAAATGTTACCTGAAGAACTCTTCTCTTTCCATTTCATCCAATTCAGTTACAATATAAGTGAGAGTATTCTCGATACGGGGAATGATTACTGTAATTATAATATAACCAATTAATACCGTATTTGATCACACCAATGCATTAAATGGAGAAAATATTAGTGTAATACGATATCATACATTTCCATAGCCCATAATGCAAGGATTCACCCACCATATATGGCTCATTTTCAGCACTTTACGGGAAAATAAGCTAAAAATGACTATTTTTTAAGCGAAAAATAACGAATTTTCTAAATTGACCCACCATATTTCGATAATCGACCCACTACATAAAAATAACGGTGAGGGTACCGAAAATGTATGATACGATATTAGAAAATAATAAAGGGAAAGAATAAGAAATGGATATATATACCATGTTCAATAGCGTTTACTCTTCTATTAGTAACCTTAATAGCCTCATCTAGAGTTATGAAACATGTTTGAAGAGTTGCCAATTCTACCAGAAGTTCGATTGCCTGTAATGAATAAGATACTGTAATATCATCACTTTACATATCACACGTGGATAATCATTCAATAAATCTTCCTGTAGACAGACATACATTTGTATACTAAGAAAAATCTGATTTTGAAGTTTTTTTATTGTGAAAATTGTCTGCAATGTTGTCTACACGGCCATACAGAATTTTTCCCGCATTTTGCCAACATATAAAGCCAAATAAAAAAAAAATCCACACCAACAAAATATTCGTATGAGACATAAGATAAAATATTGGCCTCAACTCATAAAAGAAATCTCAAATAAAATATAAATAATAAATAACAAAACCTTGTTATAGTTCTTCTTCAGCTTAGCAATATTCGATCCTCCTTTACCAAGACCAGTGAGATCATACGCATCTCCACCATCTTGATAGGCATCAAAAACAGGAAGGAATACTCCTATAATTAATCATATTCAATACAAAAACACTTAATATTACATAGATATACAAATTATGCACTATTAATTAAATCAATAAATCTGCTTCAGCTCTATTCAGTAGATTATAATCAATATCTCTATTTACAATAAGAATCAATTGGAGTAAAACAGTTCCCAATAGGAAATGTAATTTTCCCAATTTTTTTCAACAGTGAAAAACGCTTTCACAGCCTATTTATAGTTAACCACACTTTTATCACCCATAATATTGAATTGATATGGTTGATTATAATAGGCATACCTACTACGTTTTCCTTCTTCATTCTAACTCTATATTGAGCATGTGATACATTCTGGATGACTGTATGTGAGAAGTCTCCAGCAGTGAACTTAGCTTCAGCCAAAGAGAATGCTGCCTCTTTCATTACTTCTCCCATCAGAACTTTATTCTTCAATGGACTATATAATTGATCTATCGATGTAAACGAGATATATACTACATATTGTTCCATAAATCAAGAAACGGATAACTATTAATTGTATTACCTCGACGATCTTACGGAGAATATCACGGAATCTCATGTTAAGTGCATCAGCCTTCTTCTTCAGAAGAGAATGACCCTTCTGAGCTCCTTTCAGACGAGTCTTCATGACCGTTTGGGCCCTTAAAATATCGATAATCACTTAAAATATTATTTTTATGCCTTCAATCTGCCCTTTTCGATTATTTCCGATCTGATTCTAGTTCAAAACGTAAAAGGAATACGATGTGCTCAGTTATCCTCATTTCTGATTTATAATAAATAAATTTAATGAGTGTTTAATACGCAAACTGACATTCGAGATGGGAAAACGGCAATCCTGTCCTTACCGCCTCCCGACATGGCTGAAATTAGATCATTATAATGCACAGATGGTCTAGATAAGCTATAAATACGAAGATCATGTGAAAACAACAACAAAACAGTCAAAAAATGAGTATTTGACACAACGAACCAACAAGACCAATGATTAATCAATGTTCCTCTTGAATCAGGGATATGAATTGAAAAGGCGCGAAGTTTGTGCAACATTGTAAACTAACTTTATTTTTCATCATTTTCCTAAATAGATATATTATTAAGCATATTTGTACAGTATCTTGTATTTGATATTTGTTGTTGTGATGAACATTCGAATGGGCAAATAATACCAATTGAAATGATTTAATCTTCATGAATGTTAAACAGTGATATACTATTGATTACTGAGAATATAATGAAGCGACGCAAGAGATCGAGAAACATTTTGAAGGCGTCTGTGTTTCACCCATACAGTCCCGCAAAATCGCCGCCTTAACAGGCGTCACGCTCATAAAATATATATCATATTATTATTTATCTCGGTATGGCAACGGTTTCAGAGATTACAAACAACATTTACAATGAAAACGAGTTAAATTATTCAACCATAAAATATATATCATACACCAAATCAACATAATTTAACTGAGGATTATTTGCTAATCTTTTGTAAAGAGATTAGAAAGTATATGCCCAATACCCAATATAAATATATTTCTTATAAAATAGATATGGAGTGTATAGTCATACAATTTGAATAAATAGAGACAAGATATATAATCTATTCATCAGCAGGTACTTCAGCCCAATCAAATCCTCCTGGTCTTTCATCCTCAGGTGGAACTATATCTTCTTCTCTTTCATCAAATATCGTACGAAGAAGTGTTGGAGTCTCTAATAATCTGATTCCACCTTCTTGTCGAGGGAAAACATCTTCCAAGAAGTAATACATATGACCACATGCAATACCTGATTGAACGATATTAGATACGGTAGAGGACAGTTGAATAAAGTTACCCATGAAATCAACGAGGACATTGTTACCAAGAAGAAGAGAGAATAATAATAAAACCCATGGTAGATATGGAGCATGGAATGAAAGAACATGGAAGAAATTCATACGAATATGAGGATTACGTCTAAAGTATATCATTATTACATATATCAATCAATATATTAGCTGATATTGTACCTTGACCATACATACACCAACATTATAGTGAATGCTTGACCTAAGAAAACCATCTGAACAAATATCCCAGCAACAATCTTGAAAAGATCAAAGATCAATAAGCAGAGATGAATGGATAATATATATATATACCATGAATAGAGCTCCTAGTATGAACATATAAACAAAGTCTGCTCTTCTTCCACGAAATGAACCTTCTTCTAACATAAGACAATATCTGATGATATGATAGTATTGAATAGATTCATGATAAGAGATAATCTACCTATATGTGAATATCATATTGAATACAAATGAGAATCCAAATGGACCAAAGAAACAGAATGAAGATAGAAGTCTCCATATCTGTCCTTGTTTCATTATTAATTCCCAATTGAAATACAAATGGAATGGAGTTACGAAATCCAATTGCTACAATCATAAATACAGTATATGGTACATATCGACTCATTATATACTTACAACAGCTAAAGTAGTCAATACACAAGCAGTGGCATAGGCTCGTGTAACAGGAGGCATTAAGGAATATGCATCTAATATTGATTGCATCTGAATGAATGGATAGAGTAATGGATTACTGTAGATGATGGATTACTGTATATGATCTCTATTGAATATATAAGAGATAGAACATCGCAATAAACGTTTAATTCACTCAATACATACACATAATTTGTAAAGAAATAACTTTATCATACTATCTATCAATCTAATAATCTACATGGAATTGTTTTACAATAAATGTAAAAGAACAAAGAACGATAACAATCAAAGATCAATAAATGAGGTCAATGGATTGAATTGAAGATCATACATTATCAAATATGAAATGAACTATCTATCTATAGTTATATTTTATGGAGTAAGAATAGTACTCTTTTCTTGTCCAACCAATCTAGTCAATAGATCATTCAATCGCGGAGTCATATTACGTGAATCTGTCATCAATCCAGCAGTCAACAATGCATTATCATAGATCTATAATCATATTATATTATCACAAATCATAATACATTATATATCCATCATTTCACCATTTCCATTGATTTCCCTCATATAAATACATCTCCATATTTAATCATAAATGCTAATTCATTATAAATTCCTTATTGTTCAAAAGAATAACCCTTTGACTATTCATTTCTCTCATATAAAAGCATCTTATCAATCCATATCATCATTCAATCTTCTTCATCTTATCGTGAGTGGTTATTTTAAATCAAATGGCTCAATTGGATGTTAAACCCCTTCAATGGACTTTCCCTAAACAAGGAGGACTTTCTCATTTCACATTTCAATCTGGAGTGAATAAGAGACTTGGATTCAAGGTATAACATCATCATTCCATTCCTTCATTCATATCATCCATTCATCTATAGAATACCGTCTCTAATCCAACCATATTCAAAGTAAAACCAGAGAATGGATTCATTGAACCTAATGGAAAGGTTGCAGTAGAAGTTACTCGTATTGCAGGACCAGCTGGCGCTAATGTAAGTATGGTATCGTATACTATGAATAAATAAATGAATCAATAGTGAACTACTATATTATAGGATGAATTGGTTGTTCAATGGGCTGAAGTAGATGCTACAGTAAGAGATCCTCGTGATATCTCTAAATCTCCACTTCTAGCAGAGATTGGCCTTCCTCTCAAGACTGCTTAGATCATTCCCCCATCTATACTATCATATGTAATAGATAAATAAGGAATATTGATATCGATATCTAATCACAATATAATACCTGTTCCAATAGAAGTTGAGCAGTCTTTGGATCATTCTTTCTTAATTTCCATAATCCTTGAATGAGTGGATGATTGAGATGAATATGAAGAGTTGGTTTAAGGAACACTAAATGTTCTAATCCCTAAAGAATGAATCAATATATAAATAGAGACAAAGACAAGCATGATAGATATACCTTAGTATCTCCCATTCTCAAGAAATGTCTAGCAGCTCCCATATCATTTTGTACACTAATCATAGCTGGATGTTCACTTACACGACGACTTCCTTTTACTTCATTTACCTATTCAATCATCATCATCATCATTATATCATTATATATGTATACCTTGACAGATCCAAGAGTACTCTTAACCCAATCAAATACTTCTTTATTATCCCTTGCATCTCCCTTATCAAGTGATACATCTTTTGTCTTCTCTGCCCATTTCTCAACTGACACCAAATTGTGTCCCTGCAAAAGATCAAAGACCAATTAAAGTACACTATGGGGTATACGGTACCTTGAATTGTGATAGAGATAAGAAGACAAGTTCATCAGCAGGATCTAATAGAAATAGTACTTCCTTTCCTTCTCCTTTAACTACTTCCAAATATGGAGATGATTCAGCTAATTGACGACTTAAATCAAGAGATCAAAGATCAAAGATCAAATGATACAGTACCTGGGGGCAAACATATAATATATTTCCTTTTGTCCTTCTTGCATTCGTGAGATATAATCTTGTAGACTAGTCAATACTCCAGGTTTACTATTTGATGTTTCGAATTGAAGAAGACGAGAGATATCTTCCTATAGATAAACTTTGATAACAACAACAGATTGTCATTTTGTAATTCTTTTTTTTAAATTTAAGACAGTGTGAATATATCTTTTTCCCAAAAAGATTTAAAGTAAAAGAAATGGATATAATATAAAATAAAAGATACCTTAACATTTTGATCAGTCTCAATGACAATTCCTTCTTTGAAGTATAAATTGTAATTCTTATAAAAGTCTGAATACTTGATTGGATCTTTCTTCATTTGTTGAACAAAGAATGAGATAATCTTATCAGTTAAAACACGACGAAGTTTACTGTAACACAATATATTGATTATACTAGGATTATTGTAACATAATATATTGATTATACTACGATTACTGTAACATAATATATTGATTATACTAGGATTATTGTATATATTTAATATACTAGGATTACGGTAATCTTACATTAGAACTGGATCATTCTGAAGCATTTCTCTACTTAGATTAAGTGGAATATCTTCTGAATCAACTACACCAATTACGAAACGAAGATATCTTAACCAATCAATAAATCAATCATTCATAAGTAATATGATCTTACTTTGGAAGAAGTTCACTAGCCTTTGATTTAATCAATACTCTACGTGCATAGAGGGAGAGACCGTAATCATTTTGTTGAGAAGCAAATTCCATTTGAGATACACGATGAGATGGAATATACATTATAGAACGAATTGACATTGGAGAATCAGCCTATATCATTCATTCATTCATTATACAATCTATGTATATTGAATACCTTGTAATGAATATAATATGAAGCTCTATCATGTTGAAGATGAGGATGATGCATCTTTGTTAGTTGACTACAATTCATTCATTCATTCACCTTCCATACATTTCTTGTCCAAACGATTTTATTTTCAAATTATCTTTGATTTTTATACTTTATGAATATTAAAATTATCTTGATAGAATGGAGGAATACCTGAAGAATTGATCGTGTTGTTCAGATGAAACTTCTTTTGGATTAGCTGTCCATATTGCATTCAAACTATTCACTCTTTCTCCATTCAATGTGATTGGTGCATTCACAAAGTATGAATACTTCTCAATGATCTACAATCAATCAATATTATATATCTATATCCATTCAATCGATAACTTTAACTTACACCTTTCAATGTATCAGTATTAGCATATTCAGTAGAATTTCCACTCTTCAAATGAAGTACAATCTTTGTTCCTTCATCTGCTTCTACATTTTCACTCATCTCATATGAATTACCACTGAATCAATCAATACATCTATCAATCAATAACCTATTCTACCGTACCCATCCCATGTCCATTTAATACCACTGTCCTCTCCAACTTTCTTTGTAGCCAATTCAACTTTATCAGCAACCATGAAAGCAGAATAGAATCCAACTCCAAATTGTCCAATAACAGACTCTGCTTTCTCTTTATTCTACAAAATAACACACGATTTGTACCCTCAACATTTTTATATCACAATAATATATCCCCTTACGTATAGAAATCAACAAGCGTTTTTTTTGCGTCACGTTTTCGCGAACACCGTTGAAGCTAGCGACTTGCGGTTTGCGCCATTAGATTCAGCATCGGCGAATTAAGAAAACTTTCGGACAACTTTTTGAAAAAATGCCTAAAACTCATTTAATTATCGATTGAAGTTAAAAACGTAAAACATGCTTTATTCCTTTATTATAGCTTTAAGCTTATGTTTTTCTGCGTAGGTTTATCAAATGGCATATGGAGAACACGATGAGAACAACCTCCGATCGCAATTTCATCGATTTACGCCTTAATTTTGCACTTAAACATTTTACACGCGACGCGTCGCACACGCGTCGCGTGTACTCGCTTCATTCGAAAGAATTAAAGCCAATTCAATCGTGGGGTTTAGTGCTAAATTGTGATTTCATTTCTTCATTCATAGTATTCATATCATCACTATACCTTCAGGCTATCCCTGGATGGGGGCCATTACTATAATATAGTGTTATCCCCTTACGTATAGAAGTTAAATAGCGTTTTTATTCACGTCACGTTTTCTCCCGTCCCTTTGAAGTTAGAGCCATGCGGTTTGCGACATTAGATTCAGCATAGGCGTATTAGGTAAACTTTCGGACAAATTTTCGAAAAAATGCCTAAAACTCATTTAAATATCGATTGAAGTGTTAAACGGTCAAATGCCCTTATTTCCGAGATTATAGCTTTATGCTTGTGTTTTTCTGCGTAGGTTTACCAAATGACATACGGAGAACACGATGCGAACAACCTCCGACCACGCTCACATCGTTAAGACGTGCAAATTAGGCGTGTTCATTCATTTGACCTAACGAACCACTCATGACCTAACGAACCACTCACTGCACCACGCGTTGCGTATGGGTCAGCGTCGCTTTCGAAATCTTTCACTAAACATTTCGTAGCTTTACGAATTGTGCTTTCGTGTTTCATTTAACGTTTTACGATTCATTAATTCTGATAGTTCATCTTATCTATGTATGCGTCAGCGTGCGTGACTTTCGAAATCTTAGCTTTAGTTCCAGTGATACTACTCCTCTGGTGTTGGAATCCTTGCATGATCACGAATAGAAGTATAATCATGCATGATTCGACATTCCATGCATGATTCGAGTATATTCCATGCATGATCATGCCATTAATTGCACAATTTTACTTGGATCATGCAAGGATTCAAACACCTGAGTATATTTGTCTACTTAAAGATTCTATCGATTCAGTTACCACTCACACTTAGCAAAGTTCGTTTAGTTAAGGTAGTGTGAGCGTTAGTTCTCGTGACACTATATTGATCTACTTATACATTCTATCGATACAGTTACTATTCATTTAGTTAATGTATTCTTAGCATAATCTTAGCAACTTTCCATATATATAGAAGTTCATAAGCCTTTTTTGGGGCAGCTCAGTCCTCAGCTACCACTGAAGATAGACCATGCGGTTTTCGGCATTAGCTTCAGCATAGGCGAATTAGGTAAACTATCGGACATCTTTTTGAAAAAATCCTACAACTCATTTAAATATCGATTGAAGTTACAAACGTTCAAATGTCCCTTTTTCCGAGATTATAGCTTTATGCTTGTGTTTTTTCTGCATAGGTTTACCAAACGGCATAAGGAGAACACGATGCGAACAACCTCCAACCACGCTTACATCGTTAAGGCTTCCAAATTAGCTAAAAACGAAAGCGAGTTCATTCATTTGGCCTAACTAACCACTCACTGCGTTGCGTATGCGTCAGCGTGTTTCACTTTCGAAATATTTTCCTAAAAATTTCGTCCAATTATGAATTGTGCTGTCGCGTTTCATTTAACGTTTTACAATTCATGATTCTGATAGTTCATCTTATCTACGTACGCGTCAGCGTGCGTGACTTTCGAAATCTTAGCGTTAGTTCTACCATACAGGGTGCGTGATAATTACTTGGACTCGAACTGTTATCTGTATCTCCCCTTAGAACGCGAGTTGAGCAACCAGTTTCATACCATTATTTATTCAATTCATTAGTAACAAAAGTATGTCAATGGATTTCGATATGCCCCCTTTTCGCGTTAATACAAGCCCGTATGAACTTCTCGAAGGCGTTTTACGGAGGTAGTTGAGTTTGTTCCATGCTCGGAGGGGAGCCGACTTCAGGCTTGCCTGAGTCCAGTACTTGGTAGTAGAGATCTTGCTTTCCAGAACCCCCGGCACTGAGGTTCAGGGGATTCAAGTTTCTGCATAGGTTTACCAAACGGCATAAGGAGAACACGATGCGAACAACCTCCAACCACGCTTACATCGTTAAGGCTTCCAAATTAGCTAAAAACGAAAGCGAGTTCATTCATTTGGCCTAACTAACCACTCACTGCGTTGCGTATGCGTCAGCGTGTTTCACTTTCGAAATATTTTCCTAAAAATTTCGTCCAATTATGAATTGTGCTGTCGCGTTTCATTTAACGTTTTACAATTCATGATTCTGATAGTTCATCTTATCTACGTACGCGTCAGCGTGCGTGACTTTCGAAATCTTAGCGTTAGTTCTACCATACAGGGTGCGTGATAATTACTTGGACTCGAACTGTTATCTGTATCTCCCCTTAGAACGCGAGTTGAGCAACCAGTTTCATACCATTATTTATTCAATTCATTAATAACAAAAGTATGTCAATGGATTTCGATATGCCCCCTTTTCGCGTTAATACAAGCCCGTATGAACTTCTCGAAGGCGTTTTACGGAGGTAGTTGAGTTTGTTCCATGCTCGGAGGGGAGCCGACTTCAGGCTTGCCTGAGTCCAGTACTTGGTAGTAGAGATCTTGCTCTCCAGAACCCCCGGCACTGAGGTTCAGGGGATTCAAGTCAGGTGAGATGGGGTCATTCCTTGGGAGTGATGTTGTCGGGAATGTTCTCACCAAACCCCTTGATCTTGGCTTTGGCTGTTTCCTCCGCCTTGCTGCTGAGTCCAAAAGCTCCGACCGAAGTGAGAGTTGATCCAGGGGAAGAGTGTGACTTTCAGGATGTAATTGATTTAGTAGTTCTGGTTCACCTCCGCCTGGGCTCACAAAGACGAGAGGGATCCGACCATTGGAGATGAAACCCGTAAACACCTTCCCATAGGCAGGATGCGAGGTTGACCGGTGATGCCACCCAGTTTGGTGGATTCCTTGTCATCGTGAGTGATGATTGTGCTGTTCAGAGAATTGATCTCACAATCGAGGTTGAAGAACTTTTTACCAACAAAGGAAGCAGTGAAATGTTCGTAAATGCGACACCGGTCAAGAAGGAAAGGGTGATCGCATTATGCGTAGATCATAGGTGGGCGCGTGAAAACGAATATTTTTTGCGCACAGCCTTTCCTTCCCATGGGGGACTTGCGCATAGCCTTGCCTCGCAAAAATCGGACAATTTCCTGTCGAATTCGTCAAAAAATAGCCATGCGCACAGCCTTGCCTCACCCTTCCCCGGTTTGCGCACAGCCTTTCCCCCAGCGTGCCCACCTATGGCGTAGATTGATCAGTGTTGGGAAATATCGATTAGCTGTGAGTGGACACATACGTGGGCAGGCATTGCCGCTGGAAATGAAAACCGGGGGGTCGGAAGCAAAAAAATGAAGAATTTATACGTCATCTTGAGATATTTTTTTGGAAAATCGGGGGTCGGGTGCCAAAAATCGGGGGTGAATCCATGCATGATTCAAGTAAAATGCGTGCAATTAATGGCATGATCATGCATGGAAAATTCTCGAATCATGCATTGATTATCCGTGATCATGCATGGATTTCAACACCATAGTAAGGTAGTCTTAGCGTTAGTTCCCGTGACACTATATTGATCTACTTAAATATTCTATCGATTCAGTTACCATTCACACGTAGCAAACTTGATTTAGTTATGGTAGTCTTAGCGTTCACATCGCCTATCACAACACGCAGGTAGGTGGTGTCCATCTTCGACCACTCCTTCTCCAATGCTTTCTTCAGCGACTCCATATTTGTGTGGGGAATAGCGCAGGAACATCCCTCCAAGGTGCCCCAGACTTATCGCTGAACATCGTGCTGAAATGCGCGGACCTGGCGCAACGCTGAAACAGTTGAGGGTGCCGTTCTCATCTGTGCTTGATCTGCCGTTCATTCGGTTCATACAGTTTACGATACTTGCAACGGGGAAGAGTCAGCAGAGACTTGAGAAGATGACGAACGGAAGTGTTCGAGATATCGAGAGTGGCGATGCTCCTCTTGCGCTTTCGAAACACCATCTTTCGGGTGCGCCTTCGGTTAGTAGAGGAGGAAACTGAGATCGGTCTACCTCTGCCCGGACGTTCCTCGTTAGTACCAAGATCTTGGTACCTGATACCGGTATCGCATACATCCGACTCGTGAACGCCGAGCTGATGAACGATGTCATTTTGTTATTGTACACTTGAGAACGATGGGTCGTTGTCGATATGACTTTCTCATTACTAGAAGACTTGACTAAATGACTTAAACTCTTGAATAGGGAGTGGCACTCGTTATGATGCTACAATAGGGGTTGCGCATATGCATTGGGGACATGGGAATCATAATTGTGAAATCAGTCCGGGTAATTATGGTGCACCCTGTACATAAAGACTAAAATAATAATAAATATAAAGACTATATTGATGCAGTTACCATTCATACTTAGCAAAGTTTCTTTAGTTAAGGTAGTCTTAGCGTTAGTTCCCGTGATACTATATTGATCTACTTGTTCATTTTATCGATTCAGTTATCATTCATACTTAACAAAGTTTCTTTAGTTAAGGTAATCTTAGCGTTATTTCCCGTGACACTATATTGATCTACTTATTCATTCTATCGATTGCCTTATGCACCGTTACATTTGCCTTACGTACTTACGCCGCAACCCCTCTCCGCCGCGTCGGATGTCCGGCGGAGGGGGTTACGGCGTAGGCACGTAAGGCAAATGTAACGGTGCATTAGCGTTAGGTTCCTGTACACTATATTGATCTACATAAAGATTATATTGATTCAGTTACCATTCATACTTAGCAAAGTTTCTTTAGTTGAGGTAGTCTTAGCGGTAGTTCCCGTGATACTATATTGTAGTTTATAATAATAGTAATATATTTATCGCATCTTGAAGTTGCGGCGATATAGTTGCAATTACTGGATTGCAACTTTTACAGAATTCCAAATACATAAGTTGAGGTCGATGATCGATCTATCTATAATCTATCTATTCGATCTATATTGATCTGCTTAAACATGCTATCGATTCAGTTACTATTCATTTAGTTAAGGTAAACTTAACATTAGTTCCCGTGATAATAATACTATATTGATTGTGATACTATATTGATCTACTTAAAGATTATCGATTCAGTTACCATTCATACTTAGCAATGTTTCTTTAGTTAAGGTAGTAGCGTTAGTTCCCGTGATACTATATTGTAGTTTATAATAATAGTAATATATTTATCGCATCTTGGAGAAGTGAGAAAAGAGAACAATCAAAATACATATTATGACAAGAAGTTGAGACGATATAGTTGAAATTACTGGATTGCAACTTTTACAGAATTACTAAATACATGAGGAGAGGTCGATGGTTAGATCTATATTGATCTACGTAAAGATTCTATCGATTTAGTTACCATTCACACTTAGCAATGTTCCTTAAGTTAAAGTAGTCTTAGCGTTAGCTCCCGTGATACTATATTGTAGTTTATAATAATAATAATATTGTATTTATCGCATCTTGGAGAAGAGAGAAAAGAAGTGCGAAAAGAGAACAATCAAAATACATATTATGACAAGAAGTTGAGACGATATAGTTGAAATTACTGGATTGCAACTTTTACAGAATTACTAAATACATGAGGAGAGGTCGATGGTTAGATCTATATTGATCTACGTAAAGATTCTATCGATTTAGTTACCATTCACACTTAGCAATGTTCCTTAAGTTAAGGTAGTCTTAGCGTTAGCTCCCGTAATACTATATTGTAGTTTATAATAATAATAATATTGTATTTATCGCATCTTGGAGAAGAGAGAAAAGAAGTGAGAAAAGAGAACAATCAAAATACATATTATGACAAGAAGTTGAGACGATATAGTTGAAATTACTGGATTGCAACTTTTACAGAATTACTAAATACATGAGGAGAGGTCGATGGTTAGATCTATATTGATCTACGTAAAGATTCTATTGATTTATTTACCATTCACACTTAGCAATGTTCCTTAAGTTAAAGTAGTCTTAGCGTTAGCTCCCGTGATACTATATTGTAGTTTATAATTATAAAAATAATGTATTTATCGCATCTTGGAGAAGAGAGAAAAGAAGTGAGAAAAGAGAACAATCAAAATACATATTATGACAAGAAGTTGAGACGATATAGTTGAAATTACTGGATTGCAACTTTTACAGAATTACTAAATACATGAGGAGAGGTCGATGGTTAGATCTATATTGATCTACGTAAAGATTCTATCGATTTAGTTACCATTCACACTTAGCAATGTTCCTTAAGTTAAGGTAGTCTTAGCGTTAGCTCCCGTAATACTATATTGTAGTTTATAATAATAATAATATTGTATTTATCGCATCTTGGAGAAGAGAGAAAAGAAGTGAGAAAAGAGAACAATCAAAATACATATTATAACAAGAAGTTGAGACGATATAGT
Organism: Parapristionchus giblindavisi; assembly: GCA_943737045.1. Taxonomy (NCBI): domain Eukaryota; kingdom Metazoa; phylum Nematoda; class Chromadorea; order Rhabditida; family Diplogasteridae; genus Parapristionchus; species Parapristionchus giblindavisi. The sequence goes on along the minus strand of CALSFV010000306.1, from coordinate 258,887 downwards.
TGAAATTACTGGATTGCAACTTTTACAGAATTTCTAAATACATGAGGAGAGGTCGATGCTACAATAGTTAGATCTATATTGATCTACGTAAAGATTCGATTTAGTTACCATTCACACGTACAAGGGACGTCAGGTTGGGCGGTCCCGGACTTCGGGATGGGCCATATAGAATTCGATAGGTATCCGAAAAAGAAGATTTTTCATGTTGACCATTTTGGTAGAATGCCCCTGGGCGCAGAGTTATTTGCATATTTCTCCGGATTTTCGCCCTTCAATGAAACACATTCTCTGTAAGATAGCTTGTGCGGGAATCGAAATTGCAAGCAAAAGATACATAGATCATTCTCTTTAAGTAAAAAATAAAAATAAATAAATTCATTTTAACCATTGATTATGTTGTTTACCACTCTTATTCACCACTGCTTGCTTTCGATCTCACAGAAAATGTGTTTCATTGTAGCGCGAAAATTCGGAGAAATATGCAAATAACTCTGTGCCCAGGGGCATTCTGCCAAAATGATCAACATGAAAAATCTTCTTTTTTTGGATACCTATCGGATGGTATATGTCCCATCCCGAAGTCCGGGACCGCCCAACCTGACTTCCCTTGTTAGCAATGTTCCTTAAGTTAAGGTAGTCTTAGCGTTAGCTCCCGTAATACTATATTGGTCTACTTAAACATCTTCCTTAGCGCTAAAAAATTACCATTACCAAATATATTTATATAGCAATATTTCTAGCTTACGCGGGAGCTGAGCACTGAGCTGCCTCAAAAAACGCTTATAGACTTACATACATATGGGACGGTTCTGCATTTATTTTTTTCCTATAAAACTGATTTCACTAATGATATAGGCTAACCTTGTGGTTCGATGATTTATATATTTACTATCTAATGGAATTGCGATGATATATATATATATATATATATATATATATATATATATATATATATGGGGGGGGGGGGGTTCGGGGGGTTCTCCCCCCGATAGTCGCGCCGGTAGGCGCGGCTAGTATATATATATATATATATATATATATATATATATATATATATATATATATATATGTATATTTATCACATGCTCAGGGATAAACGGGACAGTCGAAATAAGAAAAGAAAATAATAAATAACATAATCCCGTCCATGAGTGAGCAGATGATAAATATAATATTATAATAGAAATGTCTTGTACCTCTTGTATGAATTGTTTACTACCAGAATGAGCAATAGTTCCAAGATATGATACAAGTTCATCCTTATTCATGCCGATTCCATTATCCTATAATCATACATCTTTATATCATGCATGGGCGCCGACATGGGGGTGCCCCCTGTAAAATTATGGGTTTTCGAAAATTTGTGGAATGTCCCCTGTAAAAAATGATATTTAGGTGAAATTTTAGAAAAAAACGTGAAGGCCCCCTGTAAAATTAACCATTTTTCGTTCGGATGCCCCCTGTAGAATCGAGCTCCAGGTACCCCGCCCATGTATCCTTTATATTCACTTATAAATTAACAAATACATAAATGAATAATGATGAATGATACCTCAAATGTGATAGTTCTTCTAAGATCATCAACAGTAATTTTAATCTCTCCTTGACTTGATATTCCTTTATCTAATTCTGATAATCTTCTCTTCTCTAATGCATCTGAGGAATTGGAAATCAACTCTCTCACAAAGACCTACAATGGATAAATGAATAGATTGATGAATGAATGAATTAATAAATGAGGAGTACCTCACTATCAGAATACAGAGACTTGGCAACAATATCAAGTAGTTTAGATGTCTCTGCTTGGAATTCTCTTCTTTCTGGTTGAGATGATGATAATCGATATGATTGAATTGATATCCTTTAGATGAATACATTCAATGGATTAGAATAGATGAATGAATGAATGAATGAATGAATGAATGAATACCTTTGTGGAAGTGTAGAAGACAATGATGGAGTAGAAGAAATAATACGTGGAAGTCGAGATATTAAACGAATACTTCTCATTCTGAATACAAGATTGACTATTGAATAGAGATTATTAATATTATAATGATATAGTCAATGGATAAATACCATAGATAAAAACTAATCAATAGATGTTCAGAGATTACGAAATGAGTTTATTTGCAAATTAATTGAACACGTTTTAATAAATGTGATGAGATGATTGAATGAGTTGATACCCGGTTGAAATATGATGGAATGAGATAGAGGTCAACGATTGAATACAGATAAATGAAAGAATACTGACATATGACATGTACTGAGATTAATAATCATATGAGGTCATAAATTGATAATTCAAATCAAAGAGATAGACAATGAATATCTATAAGAAGGCTACGATCAACAAAATCATTAGATAAGATTTGATTAACAAAAGTAGATCGAATAGAGATTAAGCTACGATGAACAAACATAAAAGAACATTTTCTATTGTATGAGCTTAAACATGTTCTTCTTCCAGTCTATATCGATCGACAACTTAAATTTTTTCATCGCATCCATTCCCAAAATATTTACAAACTCGAAATTGCCCTTAGAAACTTGGCACTCGATATTGCTTTCCTGATCCTAAACAATTGGAATTGATCAATAAATTCTACATAAAGGAGAAAAGAAACCTGAATTGCAATATTACAAGGGGAATGTTTATCATTTCCTGGACCAAATAATGCTTCCAAGGACTTGACAGTAATACATGTAAAAGGCGATCTTGTGTGCACGAGGAACCAAACCATGATAGATTTAGAATTACTCATACCTGTGACTTTAAGTTAATGTACTTGAAGAGTTTTCATCCCTCTTACCTGGACGTTGACATACCAATGGTACCATAAGACGACTGTTTCTACCATGTATCCTTCCGCTGACGGGAAATGGTGGAGAAGAAAAGGTGCCAGGACTTAAGTGTTCCATTTCATAGGCGTGGCCAATCTAAAATCACAACATTTATAAAGAATCATAAAAAAAACATTGATCTACCTCCAGGAGTTCTTCCTCGGTGATATCATTCACCACAACGTCGAATTTGTCATAAGACAACTTCTGTGAAGACAATGATCGAGTAGAAGAAATAATACGAGGAAGATGAGATATTAAACCAAGACTGCTCATTCTGAATACAAGATTAACTATTGAATAAATTATTAATATCATAATAATATAGTCAATGGATAATTACCATAGATAAAGACTAATCAATAAACGTTCAGAGATCACAAAATGAGTTTATTAGCGAATGAGAGTTCATTGAAAAAGTTTTAATAAATGTGATGAGATGATTCTATAAGAGTTGATAACCGGTATAAATATAATGGAATGAGATGGAGGACAACAATTGAATACAGATAAATGAAAGAATACTGACATACATAACATGTATCAAGAATAGTAATCATATGAGCTCATAAATTGATAGATTAAATCAAACAGATATAGATATGTATACGGATAATAACAAAGGAATTTTTCTATGATCAACAACAAATCATTAGACAAAAGAAGATTAAAATTTTAAAAGGGAGCATCAAAGTCAATATGGATTACGGTAATTTCTCTTCTACTTATTCACAACTGGGATAATTTAGTAGGTGAATCAGATTGGGTGTGATGAACTAATTGATCGAATGTTCGAATGAAATCAATACTATTAGTATTCATCATATGTTCCATTGATATACAAACATCATGAGGAAGTTGATTAGGTTGATGAGAAGAAGAAGAAGAAGGATGAATTGATGATGATGATCCATCCTATGAATAGATTCATATATGATAGATAGATAGATAGATAGATAAAGATGATTACCATATATCTAGTAGATGGTTCCAACATTCCAACCAATTTCGTTATCTCTCCTTCACCTTCATTAATAACTTCATTTGGTTTTGCCATTGGAGTAGATCTTATCACTTCATTCTTAACCATATTCATATTATACATTATATATCTATCTATTAATCAACCTTCGCAGGTGATATCAATCCAGCTCTCAATGCAATAGCAATAGGATCATCTCCATTTGAATGCATATGAGAGAAATCAGTTTGATTAGATGAAGAAGGAGATGAAGATGATGATGGTCTATCATTCCTTATCATTCCATTATTATATTCATGATTAGTTAATTGAGATGGTTGTGGTGTTCTCATAGATGATCCATCACTTTCAATCTTTGGTCTTTTAATTCTTTCTTTTCTTCTATTTGCACGTTCCATTTGTTCTTTTACTTTTTCTTTATTCAAATCATTCAATTGTTCCTATAATAATCCATATTATACCATATCATTCATTATGATATCATACTTGGAATGCTTCCATCTCTAAATCAATAATAGGTGTTGATGTTCTAATCTTCCTATTAGTAGTATCAATAGCTTTAGTAGATACAGTCCTTGATTTTCTCCTTACTCTCACTGTTTCAACAACAGGAGTAGTATCCATTTGCTAATATAACAATATGTAATGATAAAAGGATAATGATACATACCATTGGTTCATCACATACAGATAATACATCAATACTATTATTCTGAAATCAATCAATCAATCAATATTAGATAATTGGATTAGTTAACATACCTTATGTATAGTATCAGATTTAGAAGAAGGATCATTTAATACTTCACCATATCCTCTACTTAATAGATCAACTAATACATCCCATGGATCACTTTCTTCATCTCGAATATCATTGATTACATCTAATTCTTCTTCTATTGAATACATAAATTTAAGCTCTTGTGACATATTACACTGAATCAATAGATTGAATGAATCAAAGATCAAAGATCAACAAACTAGAGCATATAGTTCAGCAACACTTGCATCTTTAATATTTCTCTCATTTAATCCCATTCTAATCATTGATCGATTCAAAGATAAATGAGGAATTATTGATTGAACAATATTATACCCAGGTTTCTCAATTTCTGAATAGACAATTCCAATGGATATAATATGTATAATATGAATGAACTAACCATATTCTCCTCCTTTCTTAAACTTCATATAATCAGCTGCTGCTTTTCTATCTTCTAATAGTCTATAATTGAATGAATGAATGATATATCTATTAGATGATATGAATGGTAGATCATACTTATTAACAGATAGATATCCATTTGATGTCATAGATGGAGCATATACAACATCTCCTGTCTTTGTATCCTCAGTTACTACTAATTTACACATGAATGGACAAATCTCATGACCACCTTTGTGCTGAATTCAATCAATAACATATATAAAAGATCAAAGATCAAACCTTTCCCCATTTGAGATGAAGCAATTGGAATATTCTATCAACTCTTTCACTCATATTTAACTTCAAACATAACCTTGGATTCTGACTGAATATAGATATATTATAAGTATATAAATAAATAAGAGTATAGTATACCCTCGACTAAGTACGAATGATTCATCGGATACACGTGATGGAGATAGATACATTGTTACCTCATTTGGAAATTTATCTATTCGACGTTGAACTGTATAATGTATTATATTATATTAATATTTCATTCAAGACCTCTCATATATAATACAATATTTAATATAATAAACTTACAATCAAAGAATTGCATAAGAGAAGGACAAACAGGAATACGAATCAATCCTGGTTGTTTCTTACCACGAAAACGAGTCTCAGCATATCTGAATACAACAAAACAATATTATCTTTCAATCAATATGATTATTGATTGACTAACCCTTTGAAGATGAGTTGTTTTAGTTTAGCTGAATCGAACTTATTGGAATCAGTTCTTTTTCTCCATTCAAGACCTCCCATAACAGTAAACAATTCACGTGCATCGCGAGGTACTTCACTATCCCAATCTATATTCATATATCATTATACTATATCATCATATATACTATTCATTCATTACCTTCTTCTTGAATACCAGCAATGATCCGATGATATTTATATGTGTTATAGTAGTAATTCTTCACTTTCTCCTATATAATGGACAATTAATTAGAGTAATCTTCATACTACAACTAACCTTATCCTTATCCCTATTTCGTTTCCTCATGTATTCAGATGCAGCTTTGAAGTCTTTTCCATACTGTATCAAATCATTTCATAATTAAACTTCTAAAGTAAGGTGTAACCTGTTTAATAGCATCATAGAATACCATAGCATCAGATAATGGCCATGTAATACGTTGAAGATTAGAACAAGTAGATGGAGTAGATGATGATGATGATGATGGAACTTCCTGTATATAGTATACATACATAGACAATGAATATAATGAATACCGGAGGTAGAGAAGGTACAGCAAATGTAACATTGGATTGTTGTGGTTTCCTTAGAGTCATTCGGGATGATGAACATGATACTTCCTTATCATTATCAACTACTACTTCTTTATCTCCAACCACTACTTCATCCTCCTTATCTTCATCTATTCCTTTATTTTCATTCATTCCTTTATCTTCCTTATCATTATCATCATCTCCATGTACTACATCTATTTCTTCTTCTTCTTCTTCAACAACTACTAATCGTCCTTCTATCTCTTCATCCATTTATATCACAATATCTATCATTTAAATAATTAATTAAAGTTCATAAAAATGGATAATCAAATAAGGACTGAGTAGACATGAATTAAGAGAAATGATGGATAAAGGAAGCAATCTATAATAGTATCAAAATACAGTAATCTTTTTTTCTTTATGAAGACCACCCATATCTCAAGTATTGGGAGAGAGGATCATACTTCGCACATTTTTGGCAAAATACAGCAAATTGTATTTGAAAGGGAAGCAAGCATTAAATTGGTAACATTAATATAATACTGATAGATCTTTTATTTAACCGCGGGAATCGGCGTATCGTATACTTATTGATTAGTTAGACCACCCATATAGTAGTGTTTCAAAAATATCGTATAGAAAGGTACAAAACCGATTCAATCAATATACAAACAACGATCAACTCTTTAGAAGAAATAATTTATCAATTTATTAGCCTATCATTTCAAAGCCTAATCAAGACAACCGTATATCGAGTAAAGTTAATTCATTTAGAAATTGAATAATGAATACAATGTACATGAATGAATCAATAGTACAACGAATAATGAACAAACGAGCAAGATATCACCCATATATTCATTTGAGATCATTTGATATTACAAGGATAGAAAAACAATTATACAAGAAGAAGAATTTGACAATCAATCAATATTCACAGATAGATAGATATATTTGAATAGATGAAACGATCTAGAACTTATTGAAAGAAGGAAATAAAGAAGGATTAAGTGTATTAGATGTTTTATTAACTTTAGATGGTTTATTGAATCCTCCTCCTCCTCCTCTTCCTTTACCTCTAAAACTATTTCCTCCTCCTCCTCTAGTCTTCTTTCCTCCTCTTCCACTAGATAATCCATCTCCTTTTCTCTTTATACCTCCAGTTGGAGTCCTTCTCCTACTTGAAAATGATGGAACAAATTTAGATCCTCCTCCTCCTGTAGTTGATGATGATGATAATCCACCTAACACAACAATCATTAATTACAATTAGCTAATAATATAAAGACTATAAGTATTGTATAATATAAATGAATTCAATTGTATAATATGATAACCTTGATCAAATTGTTGATGAACAGGAACAGCAAATCCAGGTACAGCCATAACTCGATTCTTTAAACTCTCCAATTGTTTAGTGATCTCTTGAGCATCACGATCTATAATATACATTAATACATCCATTTAATTATTTTATAATTTTTCAAGGGGTACGGGTCAGTTTATAAATTGGTTGGCCTATAAAAAACGGGTCTTTTACAAATTTCGGCGACAAATAATATCAGTTTATCACAATTACGGGTAACTTTATAGTTCTGAGATGGACAAAAAAAGGGATGAATGATATTTAATCTGACCATCAATTTCTTTCCAGAACGGTTTCAATGCAGCCATGATTGTTCCTCCATATTTATCAATCTATAAATATGAATGAATACTAGATATACATGATTCAATTCATCATCATCTCTTCATCTCTTCAATACCTTTGATGTCGTCATGGAATCAGCTTGAAGTAATTCAGAATTCGTACGAGGAAGAAGTGCAGCTATCTATAATACATTCATTCAATCAATTATATAATCTTTCATCTCTAACTTGTTCAAGTCCTTCATTGGATAGAATACAATGAGGTCCAGGTAGTTTATTCTGTTCAGCCATAAGTGCAAGAATAGATCGAAGAGATGATACTGCACGTTGGAATATATCTTGATGTTTGATAAGATATCTATAACATAAATAATACATAATTTAGGAACGTCTACCGTAACAAATCGATACCAAAATAAAACCTAAATCTACCGTGATTGTCCGAACCACATTCGGCTCTTTTTATTACGAATACATAGCAAATCTTATAATAATTCGCATCAAAATAGAGGGGAATACAGTATGAAGGATAAGCTTTTTTAACGAAAATCTTAAGTTGGAAACCTTTATACATTTTAAATACATAACTTATGTGTTGCTTTAAAGTCACGAAAAGTAAAGAAAAATAGGCGAGAGAGTGTGTAAAATAAGGAATTTTCTGTTAAAAAATTCTTTTGGTGACTTGAAATGAATGAAATGATATACAACTTACTTTTCTTTTAATGCTGCAGCTTCACTAACAGTAGGCATTCTAATCTGATCATCTTTATCATTCTTTCCTTTTCCTTTACCACCAACTAGAATATGAAGATATACCTACAATTGAATGAATGAATCGATAAATCAATATACAATCAGATAAATGAATCTAATGAATACCTTAGCTTTAGTTCTTCCAGTAATGACAGCTTTTCCTTTCTCAGTAACTTCTGCATATGCAGATACAGATTCAAACTTCGTTGCATATAATCTCTCAAAGAGATATTGTTCAATCACTAGTTTACGCATCAATCTTAACAATATCTCAATTGATTAATTGATGAAACCTATTATAAACCGTAATGAATCTCCTTCACTCATAGCTGATCCTCTTCCTACTAAAGACATCTTTGAATGACCAAGACGAATTGACTGCAATCCACTTTAGTTTTCATTCAAAAATAATACATCAGTAGTTCAATTTCAATTTCGCCGAAAACTAACGCATCAATTTACTGTTTTCCGTCATTGTAATTTGAATTGTTATCTTTCTAAGCAACAAATCAGTTTGGAGCTGTATGAATCGAATGAGGAAAAATAAAGAAGATAAATATAGTGTATCATACTTGTTCTTGCGTTTTCTTACACAATTGTCCTCTATACAATTCAGCCAGATATCGCAGTGTCACATTACGCATCTAAATCATCATACGTATCATAATATTTACATATTATATCAAAATATAAATATATTAATTGATACCTGAGATACACATTGTAGTATGATCCTTGCTTCTTCACTAACATCAAATAGTTTGAAATGACCTTTACCACTTGTTTTCCTCTGACAGATATCGCATGGAGTTGAGCCTGATCGACATGCTGCTGCATCATATACCTGTTGATGAAGAAGATGAATAGATAGAGTACTGTAGACTAGAAGAACAAGATGAATAGATAGAGTACTGTAGACTAGAAGAACAAGATGAATAGATAGAGTACTGTAGACTAGATGAACAAGATGAATAGATAGAGTACTGTAGACTAGAAGAACAAGATGAATAGATAAGAGTACTGTAGACTAGAAGAACAAGATGAATAGATAGAGTACTGTAGACTAGAAGAACAAGATGAATAGATAGAGTACTGTAGACTAGAAGAACAAGATGAATAGATAGAGTACTGTAGACTAGATGAACAAGATGAATAGATAGAGTACTGTAGACTAGAAGAACAAGATGAATAGATAGAGTACTGTACAGGGTGCGGCAGAATTATGGAAACACGACTTCCCGCATTTAGCAGTGGTTTTTTCATCGTTTTGAGCGTTTCCCCGGCGCTCTCGAAATAATTTCATTGAAATTCACCATTGTGAGCATCTCGTATCTGAGTTTGACGCTGATTGCTTTCCATTCGGCGATATGGCACGCCCTAGAATAGATGTATGTCCTTCTAGCTCGCACTGCGTCGGCAGAACACAAGGCGACGCTTTCTATGATGAGACGCTGTTCACAGTGGAACAAGCGTACAACCCCCAAAACGATAGGATATTGGTATATGACTCCTAAGAAGCGGATAAGAGTTGAATCGAGCCTCTCTTCCTCGGAAATTCATAGTCGAGGCCGACTTTTCTGTCTCGGTCACGACTCGCATGGTTTTCGTCGATTCTGGAGTCAAGGTGAACTATAATTATCACCTGTAAGAGATCCAGATGGAGTGTCTGTACCCCTGGGCCAAGTGCTATTTCGGAAACAAGCATAGGTGCCTAAAGAAAGATTCTGCACCGGCTTACAAAGCATAGATTGCGCAGGCTTGGCTCGAGACGCGCAGTCCCTCATCCACCATCTCCTCGGTATGGCTTCCTGCTCTCCCGATTTCAACACCCTCCACCATTTTGTGTGATAAGTTCTTGAGAGCAATATCTGTGCTCATCCCAACTCGAATCTGGAGTTGCTCAAAAAGGCACTTCTCCGGGAATGGGAAAGAATCGGCCTACAATACCATTCTGCCACCGTCCTTCGCACCAAAACCGTTTTGAGCAACTTATTGACGCGAAGGGAGGCAGAATTCAGAAATTAACACAGATTGTTGTTGATATAATAGTTGTTGATAAAATATTATATGTTGAACCGATTTGCTCAATACATGTGATCAGGGGAGGTCAAAGATCGTGTTTCCATAATTCTGCCGCACCCTGTAGACTAGATGAACAAGATGAATAGATAGAGTACTGTAGACTAGATGAACAAGATGAATAGATAGAGTACTGTAGACTAGAAGAACAAGATGAATAGATAAGAGTACTGTAGACTAGAAGAATAAGATGAATAGATAGAGTACTGTAGACTAGATGAACAAGATGAATAGATAGAGTACTGTAGACTAGATGAACAAGATGAATAGATAGAGTACTGTAGACTAGATGAACAAGATGAATAGATAGAGTACTGTAGACTAGAAGAACAAGATGAATAGATAGAGTACTGTAGACTAGAAGAACAAGATAAATAGATAGAGTACTGTAGACTAGATGAACAAGATGAATAGATAGAGTGTTGTAAACTACAGTACCTCTCCAAAATGTTCCACAAGAATTTTTCTTCTACATATAGATATATTCTCAGCATAAGCAATCATTTGATAGATAGATGATAGATGCATATCTCTCACTCCAACAGTTCGTTCACTTGTATCTCCTACAATAACATATCCTTTATAAATCTCATATATATATATATATATATATATATATATATATATATATATATATATATATATATATATATATATTGTGCATCGATGGAAACATAAATATGTACAGTACCCCCACCCCAAACCGATATCGCTACCGAAGCGACGGACATCCATCAACCCCTCTGTTATTCGTTTTTAATGTCACATATACTACGATGGAATAAAGAATAAGATAAGATAAGATACAGTAACCCAAAGAATCGAAAGATAGTATGATAATACCTTCAATCATTCGTCTCAATCGAATACTATCTTGATATGAATACAACAATACACAATATGATGGTAATCCATCTCGACCAGCTCGACCTGTCTCTTGATAGTATCCTTCGATCGATTTTGGAAGACTAAAACATTATTGATCAATCGAAGTAATCATCTAGAGTAATCAATAACCTGTAGTGGATAACGAATCGAACATCAGGTTTATCGATTCCCATTCCAAAGGCTAAAATGAATGATTAAAAAGATTAAAGAGTATTAAACAAACCAATAGTAGCACAAATAACTTGAACACGATTAGCTATCCATCGACGTTGAACCTGATAATGAATAATGTTTATATAATAATATGGATATAGATGATATACATCAGTTCTTTTGTTATCATTCAAACCAGCATGATATTCTTCAGCTTCAATTCCTTCTTTTTGTAAACTCTTTGCTACTTGTTCACATTCCTTTCTAAATAATCTATCACAATGATACAAATCAATAATATGGGTAGAAACCTCGATAGACAATATACAATTCCACTCTTTCCTGGATATAAATCCTTCATCTTCGTTACTACTTTATTCAATGCTTTTCCTGCTTTCGGAATAATATCGTATTTGAGATTATCACGAACAAAACTACTAATGAATCTGAATATAATATAATAAACACCATCAATAATCTATAAATAACATACAATTTAGAATCTTTGATTCTCAAATGATCTTTAGTATCTTGAACAATTTTGGGTGTTGCTGTAGCAGTGAGAGCTATGATTGGAACCTACAGTACATCAATCAATAATATGATAGAAGAAGAGGATGAGACTTACTTTAGGATTATCATATATATCTCTCAATGAACATAATTTAGTATAATCAGGACGGAAATCATGTCCCCATTGAGATACACAATGTGCTTCATCGATTACAAATCGTGATAGTTTACCACGTGAATGAAGTGAATGAAATACTCCATTCAGACGACCTGAAGCTGAGATCTGAAAGTATATTGATCAGATTGTATAAATACAATGAATAGAGTATGCAAATGATAAAGATAAGTATTATAAATACCTTTTCTGGTGTGACATATAACAATTTGATATCAGGATCTTTATCCATTAATCGATTATAGATATTATCAGCTTCTTTTTGAGTTAATTCAGCAGTGAGTGCTTCGCAATTGATATTCAATGCTTTCATCTTACATGTTTGATCTTCAATCAATGATCGAAGAGGAGAAACAACAATAGTTACTCCATTACTCAATACTGATGGTAACTAAATCAATATCAGTGTCAATGTGAATGAAAGATCAAAAGATCATACCTGATAACAAAGTGATTTACCAGCTCCTGTAGGCATGAGGACAAATGCATCATAACCGAGTAGAATAGCAGTGATTGCTGTCTATAATCAATATATTGACTTTTGTTATTCATGATAGGAATGATTAATAATGATGATAGTAATTTATTGAAGCCATGATAATGATAAAATAATTGTAAGATCTATATGAGCAATAGAATAAGAGTCCAAAGATCAAAGATCAAGGTGAATTCATTATATTTCTCCTGTTTACTAATGTAAGTCAACTATATTAATGAGCGCAACTCTAATCGTTAACAGGGTAGAAGGAACGGACAAACGATATGAAGAGCAATGAAAACATGCCGCTGGAAAGTGGAATCGGGTAGGTTGGAGGCAAAAATGGGGCATGTAAATATAATAATTTCACTTCGCGAGTCATTTTTGAATGATTTTTGAGAAAATCGGCTGGGTAGGGTGCCAAAATCGGGTGGGTCTTGCCGCTAGCGGCAATAGCTCCCACGAATGATGCAATACGAGTGCTTTTTCTTTTCGTAATCACGTATGGTTTATATTTCTACATACTAATACAAATATTCTACCTTTTGACGATGTCGAAATGAACTGAATCCAAAGACTGATTTCAACTTTGAATACATTTCATCTTTTCTTTCTTTTCCTAACAATTTCTCTTCATCATCGAAATATTCTCCATCATCTTTGACAAAACCACGGAATTGTCCATGCATATCTATTACAGATTGATGGAATGAAGAGATAGATAGATGAACTAACCATGTCTTTCTTTAACTCCATCCCAACATTCAATATCTTCATCAGGATCATCAACTTCTTCTAATACAATATCATCATAGAATGAATCCATCTCTTCATTTTCATCTTCTTCTACTTCCACAACAACGCTCGTCTTTCCTCAAAGTATGCAAAAATCAAATAAATGAATTTATTTATAATGTGCAAATCTTAGTTTGCCTTGACGCTAACGTTAAAACTAGAAAATGTTATTATATGTCAAGTTAATAAGTGTGCCTTATGGTGTTTCGTCCGATACGGCTAAAGATCAAAAACTTCATAGACTTGCAATAAATATTGATCTCTTTAGTCTCTTCTATTCTTTCAATCTCTTTCTCTCTTCGTTTCCATCTACCTCTTTACAATCTAAGAAGTTCCTCAATTGAAAAGTTCTACCGTAATCACTGATCTAATCTAGTTTTATACTAGCTTTTAAATACATTCTTATAACATACACTAGTAACTTTTCTTTCACGATTATGCGAAGAAAAAATGCGAGGCTACAATCGTGAAGTGGATAAAAATGAAATGAACTGACTTTGCAAGGGAGGTTTGTATGTAGAAGTAGATGGAAGTTCATGAGGATCGAATATGATATCATCATCATTGAATGAATCATAATCATTATTGAATGGATTCGGTACATCCTCATCACTTGATCCTCCAACTACTTCATCTGAATATTCTTTATCAACTGACCAAATTAAATATATCCAAGTAGTATTCATACCATCATTGTCAGTTGGTGTTGCTACTTGAACTTCATGCAGCACAGATCGGTTCGATGAATGAGAGCTCACTTGAGGAACACATACACTTGTCTGAATATTGAGCACTTACGGCATAAACAAAGTATAGACCAACTTGAGGAGAAGCTCTAATTTGTGGAGGTGGCACAGGACGATTAATATTATCGGATTTAAGAGATGGAGGAACTCTTCTAGGATCGAATGGTGCAACTGGCTGCACAGTCTGAATAAGAATACGGTTAATAAGAATACCAAAGTTTACGAAAGAAACTATGATTGAAAACATACTTTTACAGGTGCTGGAGCTTCAAGTGCGAATGTAACACTCGGCGGTTGAATAACAGATCCTACATGATTGTCATGACACAGAAACTTCGGTATCACAAAATTTGGATCCGGAACAACGAAGCGAAATTTGCCAAATGAGACACGGGGACGACATTTGATGCTGTCATATTTCTCTTTTGCCGATGTTGCCATTCCAGCACATACTGAACGAAGCTCCTCACTCTAAAGAAAGAATCACATATGATAAAACAGTTAAGAAACAAAAAATAAATAATTGGTAAAATCAAAGCTTCTAGTCAAACAGGAAAAACACGAATTTCCCGAACGAAACACACCATAATGCTGTCTGTCTTTTACTAATAGCTTACCCATTTTCTATAGGATTATCGCCCGTGGATTCAAATTTGTTAGCAATGAGTGCTATCAGAGTACTACTCGTTCATGCAAAACGATTGCGTTCGAAATTTGGCGAACAAATGCTCAAAAACTCACTTTGGGAAACGTCGGATTTCAGCACGAGAAAACAGTGGTTTCATCGAAGTCGGATTCACGTGTTTCTATTGCTCCATTTCTGTCGTATTTATTATTGATGTTATCGTATGCTTCTTCTTTCAGATAATGAGGAAGTGAGGATATCATAGTGCATAGGAAGAAAGGTAATCGTCTGATAGTGGTTGGTCTAAAATGAATAAGGCCTCGTCTTTCTTCAATCGGATAAAGAAGAACAAAAATGGTAACTAAGATTGATATTTTTATATGATAATCTTTAATGCAGATGTAACCGTTCCATCCTGCTCTGCCGCACCTGTTAAGGAGGTCATTAATCACGGTATTTCGTATTTTGAAAGCTATATTGATTGTTAATTTGCGTGCAGTTGAATACAATGCTTCGATTCATGAAGGAACCTATCGATATGCATATTCGTTACAAACTTTACTAGACAATCCATCTGCCATCTCTAACTTTATTCAATTCTTCGAGGCAACCGGTATTTCATATAAGAGTTGATAGACGAATACTCTTCTTTGTTTCCAGGAAAAGTAAACTTAATCAACTTTTGGATTCATGTAAATGGATTTAAAGAGTCAATTTGTCATGATAAGATTGAAATGAATGGTTAGATAAATGTTATTGTCATGTTTCCATATTTTGTATTTAGGAGTTCTTTTATCTGATTCTATTCGTATTTATGAGAAGTACATTGATGAGAATTCAAGAAATACTATAGGACTGCCTAAACGACTCACTTCATCTATTAGAGGTAATATATCTATAATCATTTATGATATATTCAAATTGATTATAGAACGTATACTAAGTGAAAAAGTTGATAGTCATATTTTCGATGAAGCTCGCGAATTTGTATTCCAGCTGTTCAAATTGAGGTAATACTATCTTCAATTCATGGATTATGATCGTTCTTAAAGATATTACGAGGAATTTAAAGAGTCTATTCATTATAAGAAACATGAATTAGAAGTATTTCGAAGGAATAATGTATTATTAGAAGATATTATACACTGCCAATCTCTTCTCTCTATACTTATGGAGGTTAGTTGTTTCGATCGTTTACTTATTCATATTTATGATATGTTAAGATGATTGAAGAAGATATTGATCGTAATAGAGTACAATTATTATTGGCTATTAATATATTTGAAAGTGATAGCAGTGAAGATGATATTGAAGGAGATGCAATGGCATTATATGATAGGTATACGGTAATATATCAATCGATAATAACTTATTCTTTATTAAGATACATTTCTCTACAGTCAAGTATGAATATTGGTATATCAGATTCAACTCGAACTAAAATAGAAACCTTAATATGTTCCCCTGATGGGAAAACTCCAAGAAATTGTTTTGATCCAGCTAAACGATTATGTCTTGCTCTTCTATCTGATGTATATTTAATATTCTCTTACATTAATCAATACATTCAATTTTAGAGATATCTACGATCAATAATATCTTCAAGATCATATCATGAATACTTAGAAGAATTAGAAAAATGGATCGATAATACGGTAGATCTACCGTCTCTTCATAGAAGACAACAGAGAAATGGTTCAAATAGGTTAGTTGATTGATATATTTGAGAGATGAATATAATAATATTTATAGTGTTGGAAGTTCTTCAACTACATCAACAAATGGATATCCACGTTTGAATTTAGATGAATTAGATAAAAGATTAAGTGGATCATCTACACCTACTCTAATCAATTCTAGTTGTTCTACTCATCGATCTACGTATATTATCTTTCATTCTTATTATCGTATTCATTGGATTGATCAATAATAATGATTGTTTTCAGTAGATTAGCTGAAGTTGATGAACTTGGTCGATACAAATCTTTATATGACAATTCTCTCGTTTTAAATGGAAAGGATAGTGCAGGAAAAATCAAAAACAAACTTAGACAGTAAGTCATTTTTTGAAACTCTATGTATTTACTGTATCTAATGAATTTTGCTTGTGAATGAACTTATTTATATTGTTATTTATATTTCTGTGATCTTTGATCTTTTGATCTATTTCAGATATATTGATAGAAATAGTTTACGAGAAGAAGAAATAGCAGATGAAGTAGCTCGAAGTATCATCAATGATGTTATCGCTTCTACTAATTCAAGATAATAACTTATTCTATTTATTTAATTTTAAAATCTCAAATAGTTATCAATTGCATTTAGCTCTTTTCACTATTGAACGAGTCTCATTTACATATTGTTATTCAGAGTATATATTAGATCATACATTATATTGCATCTTTCCCCTTCCTCTTTTATCTCATTTTCGTTATCGTGTCAGCTTTTATCTTAGCTTATACTAAAAGATATCAACTAATTCAAACTAACATGTATATTACAGTAATCGGGTCGGTGTTTAGTCAATCAATAATATATGGCATTTAATATAGATATCCTTTGTATTGTTTCAATATTGAATACTCTTTCTATACATTGTATACATTCTTTTAGTAATAAGGAATTCCCATTTAGTTTCTTTGTATTTCATTGTATTATAATGTCAACTTTTGTACATGATGATTCAATCTCCCCTCCCCTTTCCTTCCATCTCCTTTCTCCGTTCTCCGTTCTCCATCTTCTCCTCCATTTCCTTCCTTCGTTCGTTTCTTCTGTCTAATCTTGCCACACTCATCCATTGTTTTGCCATTCCATTCCCCATTGGGATACATAAATATGCTTATTCCTATCCATATATTCGTGTGTACAATGAATGTGTCGTCTATGTACTCTATTAGATGATAACTTCATCTATATCTTATCAACAATACATATATTGTCCCTTCCATCTATCGAGAGATGGTCATTTGAGTGTAATGAAAGTGGAGGAAGATCTCTCCCTCTCCCTCTTCCTCCCTCTCTACCTCTTGTCTATTCTACAAATCATACGTTTCAATGTGCTTTTCATTTCTCTCCATCTCTTCCTTCTATCATTCTTCCTTTTAACCTTCATCTTCACTTCTATCATTCAATTCAATTAAATGACACATTCTATAATATCTTTGTATTGATCATCTCACGTCTATCCAATCAAATATTGGATTGATGGATTGTGTTGTCTGTTCATTCCACTTTTCTACCTCTCTCTCTCTCTCCCTCTCCCCCTTTCTCTCCTCTCTCTCTCTCTCTCTCTCTCTCTCTCTCTCTCTCTCTCTCTCTCTCTCTCTCTCTCTCTCTCCTCTCCCCACCTCTCTCTCTCTCTCTCTCTCTCTCTCCCCTCTCTCCCTCCCTCTCCCTCTCCCTCCTGTTCAGTACAACATTGTAGGTCTATTCATTGTATTGACATTGTTACTAGTATTTGAACTCTCTACATCTTCTTCCCATCTCATTCTCCTTAAAGAGAGAGAGAGAGAGAGAGAGAGAGAGAGAGAGAGAGAGAGAGAGAGAGAGAGAGAGAGAGAGAGAGAGAGAGAGAGAGAGAGAGAGAGAGAGAGAGAGAGAGAGATTGAATAATGGTATCTTCTTCTTGTCATATAAGAGAGAGATAGTATGTGATATGAAGAGAGTGTTCATAATGGTTACAGTTCCTACTACCATATCCATCTCTTTCTTCTTCCTATTCATCTTCTTCATCTCATCTTCCTCTCAATACATATCTTGTCTCATCTTTGTCTTCAGATTATTTGTACCATCAATTAATCAATCATAATCAATCGATAATTGACTTCGTATGGAATTTCGGAGAAGTGGAAATGTTCATCAAGGTATGTAGATTGTTTGAATAGATATCGTTACTATTAATGTCTGCTCCCTCCTTCTCCTTCTCTGCGTCTCTACCCTGGTTTCCTTATTCAGACTGAAGTGTCTGTCACTCTGTCGCTCTGACAATAAAGTAGTAGTAATGTATTCATTATATTGAAGTACTTAGATGTGGATATGGAATGGACATCATTGATTGTTACATTGGGTGGAAGTATACTCGTATGTTCTCTATGTTACTTCCTTGGAAGAAATGAATACTCTGTTAGTTTATACCATTCATTATTATTCTATTCATTATGTATTATTAGATATTGTGGTTATTGATCATTGTTGCATTGAATGTCATTAGGAATTATCTATGGAAGAAGAGGGAGACCAGGTATTCATTCATTCATTCATTCATTCATTTATTCATTCATTCATTCATTCATTCATTGAGATTCTTTTGATAATTTGATTTTGAATAGATATTGAACACTTCCTGATCCTTTCTTATGTACTATTTGTCTTAGTGAAAGAGTTATGTAGAGAGAGAAAGAAAGAGTGAGAATAGTTCATTGTATGTGGTAAACGCTTTCATACAACATCACGAGTATCGTTTGAATCATGATATATAGATTAGAGTGATATAGACTAAAAATATCAATAGTTTGAATGATTATAGTGATTATGATATCTACATACATAATGATTATTGATTGATTATTGTCAGATTAGTATCACTTCGTGCAGCTCGTAATCGTGAACGTGAAGTGATCACTGCACAATTAGCTGATCTACCTGCATGGGTTCAATTCCCTGATACAGAAAGAGTCGAATGGATGAATAAGGTTAGTTACTCATTCTCTCATATACAGTATCTTCATTGATTGAATCATATGTCAATCCTCTTTTCTTATTAACAAAATCTTAATAAGTGTGTGATACGTAACTAAGTGTTGCCAGTGTAGAGATGAGATAGATAATGTGTAGATGATACTGTAGTAATACATGTAGATACATCACAATATGTATGATATACGATATAGAATATGATGAGATGATATATCTATATTTCTAAATAATTATTCATTGTCAATTACAGGTGATTCAACAACTATGGCCATACATTGGAGAATATACGAAAGTATTCATGACGGACATCATTGTACCTCAGGTGAGTTGAAGAAGAAATAGGAGAAATAGAAAGAGTAGATGGAAGTTATATATACTAAGGAATAGAAGACAATATATGAGATAGAATGAGAGTTGAAGTTAAGGTGAAACAACAAATGCCTGCGATGTTCAAGAGTTTCAAGTTTACGAAAATGGATATTGGAGATATGGGATGTAGAGTTGGAGGTATCAAGGTAATCAATCAATCGATATGAAGAGATAGTTACCGTATTCCTTAGGTATATACACATAATGTTGGTCGTGATCGTATAATCGTTGATATGGATGTTGCATATGCTGGAGATGCTGACTTTACAATATCTTGTTGTGGTTTTACTGGAGGAATGAATCAAATACAAGTTCATCATTTACTTCTCATTCATTATCAAATCAATATTCTTTCTTCAGTTTTCGGGTAAACTTCGTTGTATTCTGAAACCTCTTCTACCGTATCCCCCAATGGTTGGAGGAGTCTCTGGAACTTTCCTTGAAATGCCTGTAAGACTATATCTATCTATCCATATATCTACAGTATCCTCCCTTTATAGAAAATGGACTTCAATCTAACAGGAATGGGTGAAATGGTTGAATTGCCTGGGTTGATGACGGCTATACGATCAATAATCAATAGTCAAGTGAGATTATTGATTGATTCATTGATCTATATGATATATGATTGTAGGTGGCAGCAATATGTGTAGTTCCTAATGAGATAGTTGTTCCATTAGCTCCAGATGTAGATGTAACTCAATTATTCTTCCCTGAACCTAATGTTAGTCTATTCATCTATCTACTCTATCTATTCATTATATTGTAGGGATTAATCAGATTAAAGATCATCGAAGCAAGAAACTTGGAGAATATGGATATATCATTCATTAAGAAGGGAAAGAGTGATCCATATTGTGAGATTCAAGGTTAGACTCTGTTACTCTTTATTCATTTATAATATATGATATGAGTATTGTAGTTGGTTCTCAATTCTTCAAAACTCGTACAATTGATGATGATCTCAATCCAGTATGGAATGAAACATTTGAAGCTGTTGTTGATGTTGCTGATGGACAACATCTTAGGTATTATATATATAGTTGTATCTATGGATAAGAAGAAGAATATCGGAAGCCTATGTGCCGAATCTAGCATTTTGCGGGACCCTTGAAATAGCTAAAACAATGCAGGAAAGGTTTTTTTCCACAAGAAATATCAAAACCACTTTCTGGGTCCCTCCCGATGATACATATAAAGGTAAAAGGTAAAGGTAAAGGTACAACCCGTTATTCACATATACATATATCCCCTATCATTTATCCATCGTATGTCATGTATAGAATATTAATGGATGTGGAATAATTCATATTTATACTAGAAATTATGGATGATATAGCTACTCTTTGTATTGGTAGATTACTTTATATTGTGTTGCGAAGAAAAAGTTCAATTTATTTCATTGTATATTCTTCCTTTATTTCTTCACTTAACTTAATTCCAGAATCGAATGTTTCGATGAAGATCGTGGTCAAGATGAAGAATTAGGTAGATTGAATGTACCATTGAGTCATATTAGAGATACTGCAAGAATTGATAAGGTTATCCATTTCATATTTGATCTTTGATCTTTCTCGAGTGGTCGATGTCTAGACCAAGGGCCGAAACACCGATCACGTTTATATCACTCTTAGACTATCTAAATAATAGTTTAGCAAATAGGAATTTTAAAATATGTTGATGATTGATGTATTGTAGTGGTACCCATTAGAAGGATGTAAACATGGAGATATTCATCTGAAAGCATCATGGTTTACTCTATCAAGTGATCCAAATCATCTTGAGAAGGTATACTGTATATCATAGTATACTGTAATCATATTATTGATTATATTATAGGAAGAATGGGAGGCTGAATGGTTACAAGCAGATAAACCTGTTCATTCTGCACTTCTTCTTGTATTCATCGATAATATTTCTGATCTACCGGTTACTTATTTTTCATCCTTATTATTTCTTTTCATTTGTTATTTATATATCTAGTGAGGGGGTTATGATTTACTTGTATTAATCAATATAATCTATTGATTACAGTATCCAAAAGCTAAATTGGAACCATCTCCATTCGTTCAAGTTTCTCTGGGTAAACAAATGAAGACTTCAGCTGTCAAGGTATCGAAATATTCCATTTATAAGAATTAAATATTTATAGAATCATATAAATATTTTTTTCGTCTATTTTATTTTTATTATTTCAGGTTAAAACAGTGAATCCTCTTTTCCAACAAAGATTTCAATTCTTTGTTAAACATCCTGCTGGTCAAGAACTGAAGATTGAGGTATGGTATTCATTTATTCATTTCAATATTTAATCAATAGATACATATCAATAATGACTATTTGTCTATTGAATATATGCATATGTGTTGATTATAGGCATTGGATGAAGGAACAAAAAGATCTCTTGGATTGATAACTCTTCCTCTTAGTCATTTAATGAAAGAACCAAAGATGGAAATGTATCAAACTACTCTTATGTTATCACTTGGAGTACATCAATCACCTATTGTTGTCACCATTCGACTAAGGGTAATCATCTTCCTCTTTAATCTTTGATCATTGATCTTTCTTCCCTATCTCTTATTTCACTTCTATTCATCCCTATCTCACTATATTCTATCTCGGTTAACTCTTCTATCCTTTATGATTCTTTCAGGGTTTCAAGCCATCAGATCAATCTCATATTCCTCTTCATACAGAGGCACAATGAGTTTATTATATCTCTGTCTCTAACTCTCTCACTCTGTCTCTGTCTATCTAATCCCTTGTGTGTTCTTTGTGCACCCATATCTCTTCTTATACTACTAATAACAATACTTGGAGAAAAAATATCCAATAATGATTCATCAAAACGTTTTGATGGAATATTCATGGATTTGGGTTTATCTATTACATATAACTCATTAGCAATGTCTACTAATCATAATTATTTCTTGTATTTGCCTGCCATATCCTATATATCTTGCCATATTCTTCTCATCTATCGCTTGCCATAGAATAAATCAATCAATATATTGATTGATAAATGCATACGTTGTAGGTTCTAGTCCATTTCATTGTCTCTATCATCTGTAAATCCATTCTTCTTTCAATAAATCAATTATGAAATATCTCATTCAATCAACACAATATCCGTGACAGTGTGTTTATGTAGAGTGTGTACAAGTACTGTAGTCTCATATCATTTATTGATTATTGATTATTTGAAGGGACTGGTAGCACCTCCTCCACGTCCTTTTGATCCCAATGATATTGATGATGCTGTACTTCAACATTATGCAACTGGATCTTATATCGAACGAGCGAATGGAGAACATTGGAGGGTATCATATTATATTGATTGATTTATTGATTTATTGATTGCAGGGAAGTGGTGATATTATGCATCCAATCAAAACAATCGATATCCCATCGAATGGAAGTAGTCCAGTAAAGAATTCTCTTAACGAAGTGAGTAAATCAATAGATGATAGGATACTGTATATGTTGAGTAGTATATTGCTTATTGATTAAGACTCGTTTATCAAATGGAACAAATGGATCATTTGCTTCTCTTAATAGTGAACATAAGAAGAAGAAAGTAATACATAATATATTCTCTAAGAAAGAAAAGAACACTAATCTTGAGTATGTCATTTGTTATATTGATCTTTGATCTTTTGTTCATTAAAGACCCGGTAATGCTCAACGTGGAGATATTGAGATGGCTATTAGATATGTAGACGCAACTAATAGATTAGAAGTAAGTTAAATTGATCTTTGATCTTTGATCCTAATGAATACATTAAGGTTCGTTTATTGAAAGCTCGTTATCTTCGACCAATCAATAAAGATGGTAGAGCTAATCCATATGTGTCATGTTCTTTAGTTCAAGTTGATGATGGAAAGATAATAGAAAAGAAGAAAACATCAACACTTCATAATACACTTGAGCCTGTTTATGATAATCAGTTAGTTTTATTCATTTTATTCATTTATATAATTATCTCTATTTCAGTTTTGAATTTGCTGTTGCTAAAAGTGATCTAGGCAATTACAAGATCGCATTGAAAGTAAAAGATGAAACAAATTATGGAATGTTATCAAAATATCCAACTATTGGAAATGTAAGTATATATTGATTAGAATGGATCAATAATATGTTGTTATAGATTGAAATCCGTCTTGATTCTCTTCCAAACAATCAATTACCTCAACAATGGATCTCTCTTCTCGCAGAACGAAAATAGAATATATTTATAGTATTCCCATCTTTGCTAGTCGAATCTTTAATATATATTAGTCTAATTCACTTATATCGTTATGTTGATCTATTACGAGTACAACTCAATGAAGGAATCATTATGTCAATGATATTTGTATAGAAAGACAAGAAATGATAAATACTTCATCATTCTATCAATACAATATATGACTGTGTGAGAGAGAGAGGTTTAATAAACTTGTCCCATTTTGTATTCCTTTCCTGGATAACAACGATCCAGACATTCTTGAGTGAAACAACAAGTCTGACAAAGATCAAAGATCAATTATTTAGATCAATCTAGAGTCTATCTTACATTTTCCTTCTTGAATGCGACGAAGCTACATCCTCTAGCACAACAATCCTTACGGGATGCTTCTACTTTTGCTGAATATAGATTGATTGATTAGATATGACGTGCTTGAATAGACTAAGTTAACTCCAAGTGAATGAATATTTGACGAAATGTATTACAGTACATTAAGTAAGTTTACGTTTCACGTTTCAGTTTTGAAAAAGCAGAATTGAACAATAGAAGAGATACCATCATCTTGAAGACAGGGCTTATCTTCCTTTCCGAATTTACAATATAGATTGACATTCTTATTGAACTTCTCACAAGAGAAAACAATTGAGAAGAGAAGAAAAGTTAAGAAGACTACTTTCATTGTTATGAGAAGATAGGATGAAGTTGATTAGATGGAGGAGAGGGAGAGGGAGAGAATGAAAGGGGAGGGGAGAGGGACAGATGGAGGGGGAGGGGAGTGAAGGAGAGATCCATCCATTATCTTCAATGGAAAATCTACGAAACAACAACACAAAAAGATAAGAAAATCGATCTTATGGGAGAATGGATATTTAGTGTAATGGAGTCATTCAATCGCATTCAATATTGTCTATGAAATATTTCAGTGTGTTTTGAGATTCAATGGGGCGGGGTGCTCGAAAAATTGATCTTCGATCTCTAAATGATTTGAATAAAATTTAAAAAAATATATATATATATATATATATATATATATATATATATATATATATATATATATATACATAACATCATCACATACCGTATTTAAAAGTATTGTAGTGTTTGATCTATCGAACTAATATGAATTACACTCTCGTCATTCCTAATATTCACTAAATCAATAAAAAAATAAAACCTCTGTACAGATTGAGGCCATTGTGTTCTACTGCTCCTATATCTTCATTTGATTCTGGCAAATGATCGAGAAGAGTAATGGAATGGTACCCACAAGGACCAAAACGATCAATGGGAAGATCAGAAGTAAGATGAAAAAATGAATTTGTGAAGAACGTTGGTCTCGGTTATGAAATCAATATGAAATCTGTAGCAATATGAAATAGTTTCAATGATCCTCTTCTTTTTTTAAGTGACAAGGATCATTGAAACTATTTCATATAGCTATAGATCCGGTTACCCATCCGATAGTTGATCTTTAAATGTCAATGTAAAATGCTCTTCTTTTGACTTATGTTATTTAATATTACATATATATTTTATTAAAATATTTTCTACGGCCTTCCTTCTCATCGCTAATCTTCCAACACTCTCATTTTCAAGAAAAAATAAAGGTTTTGCCCCCAACATTTTTATGGTGTGTTGTTGTTTGCCAGCGGTGTCCAAGCCCGCGAAGTTAAACGGGCGGAGTAGGAATCGGTATATAAGCAAGTCCAAATTTTTTTAATAGTTTCAAGTTTCTTTTTTATTTTAATTTTTTTTCTCATGTTGAAAATTCTTTTCTATGTTATGAAAATCGATCTTATGGGAGAATGGATATTTAGTGTAATGGAGTCATTCAATCGCATTCAATATTGTCTATGAAATATTTCAGTGTGTTTTGAGATTCAATGGGGCGGGGGTGCTCGAAAAATTGATCTTCGATCTCTAAATGATTTGAATAAAATTTAAAAATATATATATATATATATATATATATATATATATATATATATATATATATATATATATATATATATATATATATATATATATATACATAACATCATCACATACCGTATTTAAAAGTATTGTAGTGTTTGATCTATCGAACTAATATGAATTACACTCTCGTCATTCCTAATATTCACTAAATCAATAAAAAAATAAAACCTCTGTACAGATTGAGGCCATTGTGTTCTACTGCTCCTATATCTTCATTTGATTCTGGCAAATGATCGAGAAGAGTAATGGAATGGTACCCACAAGGACCAAAACGATCAATGGGAAGATCAGAAGTAAGATGAAAAAATGAATTTGTGAAGAACGTTGGTCTCGGTTATGAAATCAATATGAAATCTGTAGCAATATGAAATAGTTTCAATGATCCTCTTCTTTTTTTAAGTGACAAGGATCATTGAAACTATTTCATATAGCTATAGATCCGGTTACCCATCCGATAGTTGATCTTTAAATGTCAATGTAAAATGCTCTTCTTTTGACTTATGTTATTTAATATTACATATATATTTTATTAAAATATTTTCTACGGCCTTCCTTCTCATCGCTAATCTTCCAACACTCTCATTTTCAAGAAAAAATAAAGGTTTTGCCCCCAACATTTTTATGGTGTGTTGTTGTTTGCCAGCGGTGTCCAAGCCCGCGAAGTTAAACGGGCGGAGTAGGAATCGGTATATAAGCAAGTCCAAATTTTTTTAATAGTTTCAAGTTTCTTTTTTATTTTAATTTTTTTTCTCATGTTGAAAATTCTTTTCTATGTTATACATTAATAATAGTAAATCATTGTTATTATGTCTTCTAAAATGGATTTAAGCAACCTTTATTTTGCATATAAAAAATTAGTTCATGTAAGATTTTGAAGTATACGAATTTTCGTGAGAAAAACTTTACCCCCCAACCCCCCAATTCACCACAAATTTGATCTTTATTTTCATGTTCTCGTATTTGCAACTGTATTCATTGTAGGAATGGACAGGATTAGCACTTGTACTATATTTATTATATCGTTTAAGAAGAATCATGGAAAGTTCTGAGATGGAATATAAAATGCTATGATACACATGACGGATATTTACAATATTAGTACCGAGATAAAGATTGATTATGAACAGTCGAATAGTGAAATACATTTAAGAAAGAAGAATAAAGTATGAATGAACGAATGAATTGTTTGTAACCTTGCACAGAATTCCATGATATGATATCTCTCTATTGATTCATAATGAATACTTAGTAGATATCATATCATGGCTTCATTGGATCCATAATATATGGTCCCATAAAATCAATAAATCAATAATTGATTAGTTTCCTCTAACAAGAGCAATGAGAGCATCCTTATATGAACCAGAACAATCTCCTTTGATCATATTCTCTAATGATGTCTTATACATTTGCTGAAATGAATCATTGATTGATTAGATAGAATATGAAATGAACTTACTTCAAATGCAACTCTAATATCAGCCATATCAACTTCAGCTCGAGATACAACTCCACGAATAAGATCTCCATCACGGGTACCCAATCCCTATAATCAAATATTGATTGATTCATGTCAATCAATGGGTAGATATTCTTGATTTATCATCATATAGATAATGATAGAATAGATAACCTTCATAGAATCGTGAAGAAGTTTAGCAAAGTAAGCAGGTTTGGATCTAACAACAGCACAGATAGCCAATAATCCATCTCTAATATCACCAGAGAATTCACTTTGAATGGCTTGTTCAATTGATCGATTACAACACTATAATACAATATTATTAGAATGATATTATGGTGTGACTACAGTATACCTTCTGATATTCATCAAATACAATTCTCAATTGATTATAATTCTGTGATGCAAGAATAGCATTGAATGTACTTTCATCGGTTCCCAATCGACCTTCTCCTGCTTGATATAACTTACGTGCGTCATGATTAGCACGAACTGGATCAACATGCATACTGTAGATCAAAGATCAATTATTAGAGATCAAAGATCAAAAGATCAAAGATCAAAGATCAAAGATCACTTACCTTTCATCTCTTCCACCAGCACACATGGATACTAGGAGTCTCTTGAAACATCCAGATGTTTCACCAATCAAATCTTTTTCCAGTTCAGATCCATACCTACAGTAATCAATAGATACGGTGGTTCAATATATACATAGATATATAGATCACTTACAATTGTTTATAGACCATTCTCAATTCTCCAATTTGTGCATTCGTTCTTGTAGTCATAATTTCAATAAGAACAGATTCCTTTGTTCCTAATCCCTATAATGATTCAATCATTCAATAATATTCACTTCTAACTATCCATTCACTATTCATAACCTTCATTTAACTACACACAATTCATCATTCTAGTTCGCTTTGACAAAAAGAAAGAAATATAAAAGATTGAATAGTATGGTAGATGATTCATAGATATATCAACTAAAAGTACTCACAGCCATAGCCTTTCTCAGTTGTTTGGCATCAAATACAACAGGTCTCTCCATTAAAGCCAATATAACATCTTCAAAATCTCCATGTAATTCTGATTTGAGATCAGAGATCAAATCCTTTCCATACATAGTCTGTAAATGAGGGATATAGGGATAGATAGAGGGATAGAATGAATGAATGATACCTTGAATGCTCTAGCAATCTCTTGTCTCTGATCATTACTACGAGCACATAGAACTTGTATGACCTTAATGGAATAAGTCATTCATAAGTATAGACTAAGTGATTAAGTACCTTAGAGTTATTACATCCAAGTCCTTTCATTGCCTTTCTAACAGTTTCAGAATCAGCTTGAGCATTGAATGCAGAATATGGACGAATGGATGGATTACCCCACATACCTACAATCAATCGATATTATTATAGTAGAATAGAGTATAGTAGAAGAGAAGAGGTGAACATAATATGAAGATTATGGAAAAGGATAGAGGGAGTACTAGTTATATCCATTCTAGTATATGTCTCTATTCTATTACATTTTCAGTCTAACCATCATTCCTATAAAAACTCAATCAATTTTAAAATGTTCAAAGGAGAAGAGAAAGAGCAGAGTAGAGAGAAGGAGAGGGGGGAGGGGAGAGAGAGGGAAGTAGAGGTGATAGAGAGAGGAAGGAAGGTTATAGAGAGAGAGAAGGAGAGAGGTAAGAAGGGGGTAGAGAGAGAAGAAGAGGGTGGAAGGAGAGATGGAAAGAATCCTCTTGAGGAGCCAATGTACAAATAGAATGTATAGTAGTGAACAGATTGAAACTGAAAGGAAGAAGAAGAAGATGGATAGATCTATGGAGAAGGTGAGGGAATAGAGATAGATAGGGTTAGACTAAAGTTGAAATGATGACGTCATTGTCCAGATGTGAATGGATGAATCGATAAAAGAAATAAGAAAAGAGGAGAAATGTAAGAGATTGAACTGTTTATGCAAAGAGAAGATAGACTGAATGGATGAATGGATAGAAGAAGAAGAAGAATGAAAGTGGGCGGAGTGAGTGAATGACTCATGTATGGTAATAGAATGAGTACTATAGAGAAGAAGAAGAAGATGAACACTAATGGATTCATTCTAATGCATTACTCATCATAAGAACAAACCAATAACACACCATCTATTATACTAAATGTACATAAATAATGAATAATGACGAATATGCAAATACTTACCCGATCCATAAGCACCTTGTTGACCACCGTAACTAGGTTGGCTACCGTATCCTCCTTGTTGGTTACCGTAACCGGGCTGTCCACCGTAACCTCCTTGCTGACCGTATCCAGGTTGTCCACCGTATCCTCCAGATTGAATACCGTAACCCGAACCGAAGGATGGTTGATTACCGTAACCCGGTTGTTGTCCTCCACCGTATGATGGTTGTTGATTAGGATATGATGGTGTTGATTGATTAGGATAAGGAGAATTGAATGTTCCTTCCTGTGGGTATGGAATAGAAGAAGGAGTAGATGGAATAGATGGATAAGGGGATGAATTCGTTCCTCCTCCTCCTACATTGAATCCAATTGTAGATGGATTAGATGAAGGAGGAGGATATGGGGTACTACTTCCACTTCCATATGATAGTTCCACTGGTCCTCCTTGAGATGGATAACCTCCTTGTGGTTGATAACCACCCTGTGGTGGATAACCACCCTGGGGTTGGTTACCTCCCTGAGGTGGATAACCACCCTGGGGTTGGTAACCTCCCTGATATCCCCCTTGTGGTGGGTAGCCTCCTCCTTGATTGTATCCACTACCGTAATTCATATTAGATTGATCAGTTGAAGGTTGAGATGAAGAAGATGGAGTTCCTCCTGTATTGGAGTTCTTGTTGAACTGTGTCTCCTAAAAGGAAATGAATGATAAAGAAAAGAAGAGAAGAAGAAGAATGAGAGAAGAGAAGAGAAGAGATGAAATGAAATGCATAGATCATTGAGGGAGGAGAAAAGCAAATATGATTCATTGAGGTATATGACAAGATGAAATGATTATATTATAAATGATGCTTACCACTAGTTGTTTAACACCAGATACAAGGATATTCTTGAACATTATCGAATGAATAGAAGTGATGAGAATGAGAAAGTATGGGAATGAAAGGGAGTAAACAGGAGGGGTAGTTATATGTGAAGAGACGAACAGAAGAACGAATAGAGATAGAGATAGAGAAATAGAATGACTCATACTACCTCTTACATATCTATCTATGTTATGAAAGAGAAGGGATAAGTATATGTTCGAATGAATAAACGATGTTTATAATGATTCAATATCCAATCAATATATTTATCTATCCACTTGAGATTCTTATGTTTCATTGTTACAATGGATGATACAATATATACATCATCATGGTTTATCTTCTTTATCTTTAGTTATAGATACTTTCCATGATATAACATGTTTATCAAATCCTCCAGTCACAAGAGTTGTACCATCAGCCCATGAGGAACATGTTGCGAGACGAGAATGACACTAAGATTAATAGATCAATCCATATTATTAGATTATATTGATTACCCTTCGATGAAGTATTCGTTGTCCATTTAGATCATATATACAAACATGACTATTATCCAATGGGACTGATACTAAACTATTCATTGATCCCACTGAGATCCTTAATTCAACACTTTATTAAATTAATATTAAATATAATATAAACAAACTGATTAGGTGGACTAGTCAATCCAACTTTAGAATAAGCTGATCTCATATTACGTGTATCCCATACCTTAATCATATTAACTCCTACACATACAATCAATCATAATATTATGATAAGGGAATGATAAAAGAGTAAATAGAATGAATCACCTTAAGTGTTCTGTCATCACTAGCTGATACCACTTTCTCTGTTGATGAAAAGGCTACTGATGTCACGGAACTAAAAGATCAAAGACCAACTACAAGTTTTAAGATCAAAGATCAACGACAGTTTGATTTATTTCGTCAAATCATTTTTACCTACCGCACAGATAAAAGATTAAAATGCAATACAATATCAGACTTTTCTTTTTTTCAAGAAGGAAGATTAATGAAATGAATATTGGAGTAACTAACAGATTATGTGCTTGAAGAACAGCAACAGATTGCATTGGTTCACGTAAATCCCATAGACGAAATGTACAATCCTAGAAAGAATACATTATATTGATTAGAATGAATAGATACAGTATACCTTACTAGCAGTTACAATTTGTTTCTGCCATGGATGAGTAGAAGTTGATGTTAATTCCATTTCATGGCCTAGACAATCAATATTTCAATATATTATTGATTGATTATACAAACCAGTTAATACATTAAGTACTTCTCCTCTTTCAACATCATATAGATTAGCATTTCTATCCCAACTACCAGATACTAATTGTGTTCCTGATGATAACCATTCACAACATGAGATCACTCCACTATGACCAGTTAATCGAATAAGAGGTGATGATATACGATGATTATCTGATCAATAAATCAATAATTATGATTGATTTATTGATAAGAATACCTTCATTGTTAATTTCATCTTCATCTTTGTTATCAGAATGTTCATTCTTTTCAATATTACGATTAGTAGATACTTTCCATATATGTACACTTTCATCTCCACTTCCACTTGCTATACTCAATTCATTCGATCCTTCAGATTGCTACAATCAATCATCTAATCATATATCATAAGGATATTATATACCAATGGACATATTGATACACAATTAACTGATCCAGTGTGTCCTCCATATATTGATATACATTCACCACTATCTAATGACCATACACGACTTGTTTGATCTCAATCAATACAGTAATCATACTATTTAACAGATGATTACAGTACCTGCACTAGCCGAAACAACTACATTATGAGAAACAGAAGCAGCTACATCCCATATACCATCTCTATGTCCTTCATATGAATTCTCTAATCTACAAAAATATATATACAATAGTTACTATTTATTGATTGATATATTTAAATGAGAGATCAAACCTAAATCGTTGATTATCTCCTCCTCCAACTTTGAAGACTAATCTACCAGGTGGCCTCTTTCCCAATGCAGTACGGAGTTTCTGACCCATTTGCATGGCTGAAATGTTCATAATTACAACAATAGATATCATCACAATAATGAATATATAGTCACTTTTACGTCCAGGTTTAGGCCCATCTAATGGTGTTTCAGATGGAAGAATACCAATATCTGCTAGAGGATCAGATATACCCACACGAGCACGTACTGAAAGTAATGAATATATATGATACAATTATAAATGAATGATTACATGCTATATTCTCAGCATATAGACGATCGAATTCTTTGTCTATTTGTGCGAATAGATGATACAATCGAGCCCTATGGATGGTTTACATGAGAGAGAGAGACTATCAATCATCAACTCACTTGTGTCCAGGATAATCATTCTCAACATCATAACTGCACTGTTGAGTATTCAGTAGTTCAGAATCAGTATTTGCTCGAACTCTTTCAGATGGAACACTTTGAGTGCGTGAATGAGGAGTTGAAGAGACATTCGGAGTATTCATCTTGACACGAAACTTATAAATTTACTCGTGTAGATTCTATCGGAACATCTAAGATTTTTAATTTTTAAAAAACCTGAGACAAAACAATAAATGAAATAAAAATCAATGATATCCTTTTAAATGTTTCCAAATTAAGTGTAAAGCGAGGTGTATAAAAATACGATATCTTTCTCATGTTTCTCAATAATTCGTTCCGAAAATTGAATTTCGTACTTGACTATTTCAAAAAATTCGAATTTTCGAAAAGCCTTTTATTTCCTTTTGTTTCATTGTTCAAACAGTATATTTCTTATCATTTATAGAATCATGGATTCGGACTTGTACGACGAATTCGGAAATTACATCGGTCCCGATCTTGACAGCGATGACGATGACGATCAAGAAGAATTACCGCAAGGAGATGAGGGAAGTGGGGAGGAGAATGAGGATGGAAACGTATGTTCAAACTAGAATTTCACTCAATATATGTATAAATCTAGGATGAAATGGATGATGGTGAATCAGAGCCTCTGGGAAATCAGATTGTTCTTCATGAAGATAAGAAGTACTACGCTTCAGCTGTTGAAGTTAGTTTCCACTATTCTTATACTAGTAATCACAATTATCAATGTATTATTCATAGGTGTATGGAGAGGAAGTGGAGACTCTTGTTCAAGAGGAAGATGCCCAACCTCTCACTGAACCAATTGTCAAGCCTGTGAAGCAGCGCAAATTCGAGGTAACAATAGTACATTTAGATTGAAATTTATTCATCTTTTTCATTTTAGGCAGTAGAACACAATCTACCTGAGACTACGTATAAGAAGGAATATCTAGCTGATTTGATGGATTGTCCTCATGTCATTCGTAACATTGCCATTGCTGGTCATCTCCATCATGGAAAGGTACGGTAACCATTGGTAAACCAATTAATTACTATTGGATGTTTAATTGTATATTATAGACGACATTTGTTGATTGTTTAATGGAACAAACTCATCCTGATTTCACTCGAGCTGATGATAAGGACACTCGTTTCACTGATACTCTATTCATTGAACAACAACGAGGACTCTCTGTTAAAGTATATATAACTTCTCTTATTCATATGTCATCTTAGTCCTTTAGGCAACTCCAATCACTCTTGTAATGCAAGATAGTCGTAGTAAGAGTTATCTCCTCAACATCGTTGATACTCCCGGTAACTATCATATGAACGTATCCTTACCCTATTGATATTTGTTTAGGTCACGTAAACTTCTCTGATGAGATGACATCAGCTTATCGATTGGCAGATGGAGTTGTCATTGTAGTTGATGCTCATGAAGGAGTAAGTCTATCTATTGATCTTTCTATTGATTTCTAATCATATCATTGATTAGGTCATGATGAATACAGAAAGAGCTATTCGTCATGCTGTTCAAGAGAGACTTCCTATTACTCTTTGTATCAATAAGGTACAATAAAACTAATCTTCATTTGATCTAAATGACTTGTTTTAGTTGGATATTCTTCTTCTTGAATTGAAACTTCCTCCTCTAGATGCATTCTATAAACTTCGTCATACAATCGATACTGTCAATTCTCTTCTACAGTAAGAATATATCATTGATAGATCCGATTGATTTTATTTAATTGTAGAACATTTGCTGAAGATACAGAGGCTACAGTACTTTCTCCACTTCTTGGTAATGTAATCTTCGCTTCATCTCGATACAATGTATGCTTCTCACTCTTCTCATTCGCTCAAGTATACACTCAACAATACGGTATGTCATATCATAATCAATATCAATGACTATCAATTATATTATAGGAGATAGACTTGATCCTAAGGAATTCGCTCGTAGACTATGGGGAGATATCTATTACAACAAGGTTAAATATTATTCTCAATTCTATATTTCGAATCTCATTGTTGCAGAAAACTCGCAAGTTCAGCAAGAATTCGAACAATGGTTCAGATCAAAGATCATTCATTGAATTCATTCTCGAACCAATGTATAAGATTTTCAGTCAGGTATTGTATCTATCATATTTATGACTGTTATTGATTGATATTGATTAGGTGGTAGGAGATGTAGATACTTGTCTTCCATCAATGATGGCTGAGATGGGAATCAAATTGACAAAAGAAGAACAAAGAATGAATGTAAGACCATTGATTGCATTGATATGCAAGAGATTCTTTGGAGATTTCAATGGTATGTCTATTCTATTCTATCTATTCTATTCTATGTATTGATATATTCAGCCTTTGTTGATATGGTCACTCAACATATTGATTCTCCTCAAGAGAATGCTCGGAGGAAGGTTGAACATACATGGTTGGGACCAACTGAGAGTAAACTAGCTAAACAGATGTATGCTTGTGATGCTAATGTGAGTTAATCATAGATATACTACGGTTATTAATAATTATTGATTAATTAAGGGTCCTTTGATGGTTCATACAACGAAGAATTATGCAACAGCTGATGCAACTTCATTCCGTGTATTTGGAAGAGTTCTATCTGGTACTCTTGAAGCTGGACAAGATGTTAGAGTATTAGGAGAAAATTACTCTATTCAGGTATTCAATCTATATCCTCATCATATATTTCCTTTTATGACAAATGACTTGAATATATTCATTCACTCTATTATTCTATTTGTAGGATGAAGAAGACTGTAGAAGAATGACAGTTGGAAGATTGTGGGTGCACGAATCAAGGTTTGTATATTAGTCTATCAATATCATTCCAGAGCTAATGTATTGTGGGGGAGAGGGATGCTACATTGAAAAAAATTGAGAGCATAGGTCGAAAAGTATTTTACTAAGTACCAAGCCTGACCGGATTTTGAGCCAGAATTTCATAAAAATCGAAAAACCTGACCGGATTTTGAGCAAAAATTTTACAAAAATCGAAAAACCTGACCAGATTTTGAGCTAAACTTGCCGAACATCGAAAAGCCCTGATCGGATTTTGAAAACCGATATCCTAGCTATTCGACCTGTGTTTGAGAACAATGAGAAAATACCGTATACCAGATAACTGAGTTTATACTCGTTTCGTTTTTCGTTGGAAAACATTTTTGCTGTGGTTATTGTGCATTTGTTTTTGTTGTGTATAATGGGGATATGATTGATATTGGTTGTCATTATAGATATGTGATTGAAGTATCTCGAGTACCTGCTGGAAATTGGGTATTGATTGAAGGTATTGATGAACCAATTGTGAAGACTGCTACTATTACTGAATTGGAATGGGATGAAGATGTAAGTCATTCAATATACACAATATGCTACATACGTGGGCGGCATTGTCGCTAGCGCCAAAACCCACCCGGTTTTGACACCCGACTCTCCCGATTTAGTCAAAATTCACTCAAAAATGAAAACCATTTTGCCAAAATTAACTGTGAAATTAAAATTTCCGCCCAACCCATCCTATTTTTGCATCCTACCCAACCGATTTTAATTTCCAGCGGCAAAGGTTGCCCACGTATGATATGCTAGTCTATTTCTATTATTATTTTTATTTTATTTATAATACATCGGAAGATGTTTCAACAAGTTAAAAACGAATCAAAATTAAGAATTTTGCTATTGTAGATGTTCATCTTTCGTCCATTGAAATTCAATACAAAGTCAGTAGTTCGAATGGCAGTTGAACCAGTGAATCCATCTGAATTACCTAAGATGTTGGATGGATTGAGAAAGGTATGCAGAATACTATATTTGTTCATTCTCATTAAAGACAACCTTTGTCAAATACCGTAATGTAATCAACAGCCTCATATAGCTTAGAAATTCTGTGGTGCGAATTATATTTTCAAACCTTTTGCCGAATTTCGTCGTTTTTCAAATATTTGTTTACGTAGGGTATTAGTAAAAAAATTAAATATAAATTCATTGAGAAAAATGTCTTTGGAAGAACGTGAAAAAAAAGCAGTCCACGATAAGTTGCCTGTGTGGAAATACTTGACTGATTTCAAAAATGACCTAAATGTTTCTCTGTCTCGGAAATCGATAGACTCATCTAAATTCCGTGCGGGAGTAAGATGATACAAGCCGTTTCATTTGCTAAAGTTGCTCTCCCTTTAAATGTATATTGTAGGTAAACAAATCATATCCTCTGTTGACTACTCGAGTAGAAGAAAGTGGAGAACATGTTCTACTTGGAACTGGAGAATTATATCTTGATTGTGTTATGCATGATATGAGAAAGGTACTATCCATCTATATATCTATCTATCTTGATCTATTGTCTTTATCTCTTTAGGTATTCTCTGAAATAGATCTCAAAGTAGCTGATCCAGTAGTGACATTCTGTGAAACTGTAGTCGAAACTTCATCACTCAAATGTTTTGCTGAAACTCCCAACAAGAAGTATGTTCTTTCTTTTCTCTATTTCTACAATATAGATAATTTGATTGTTATATTAAGGAATAAGTTGACAATGATTGCTGAACCATTGGAGAAAGGATTGGCTGAAGATATTGAGAATGAAATAGTAGAGATTGGATGGAATAAGAAGAGATTAGGAGAATTCTTCCAATCTAAATATGAATGGGATCTACTTGCTGCTAGGTATATTCATCCATTTATTGATTGATTTATATGAATATTATTAATTATCAGATCAATCTGGGCATTTGGTCCTGATTCATCTGGACCTAATGTACTACTTGACGATACTCTTCCATCTGAAGTGAATAAGGAACTATTAGGAGGAATCAGAGAATCTCTTGTACAAGGATTCCAATGGGCTACTAGAGAAGGACCATTATGTGAAGAACGTTAGTTGATTCATTTGATCTATCAATCAATTAGTTCATTTCAGCTATTCGTAATGTCAAGTTAAAGATCCTTGATGCAGTTATTGCAAATGAACCATTATATAGAGGAGGAGGACAAATCATTCCCACTGCTAGAAGATGTGCTTACTCTGCATTCTTGGTATATTCACTTCTTTTATTATCTATTCACTCAATATATTGTACTATAGTTTTTCGATAATGATAGAGAAATTGACAAATAGCTTATTCTATTGGAAGTTGCTTTCATATGATATTGAAGTCATTCAAACTTTCTTTGTATAGGAATATTAGCACAATTTTTTATTAATATATTGAGCACATTGAAAATATGCTGTTCGACTAGGATATGATTGTTATTCTAATGTTTTAGATGGCAACTCCTCGATTGATGGAACCTTATTATTCAGTAGAAGTGATAGCACCTGCTGATTGTGTATCAGCTGTATATACTGTATTGGCTAAAAGAAGAGGTCACGTCACTACTGATGCTCCTATTCCTGGTTCTCCATTGTATACTATCAAGGTACTCTATAATCATCTTCATAACGAAAAAAAATTAAACATTTGTGAAAATTTTGTATCATGATATCTAAACGCGGTTGCAAGTTTTTTATTAGATAATAGGGTATTTGAGCATCACTGGGCCAATTGACATGTGAAAAAAAATAAATAATTCACTATGAACGATGTTTGGTGAAACTGGTATACGGTAGGATTTTATACAGTATACCAGTTTGTAACCTGATCCATGTCATGATCCAAACAGTGCAAATTCACTGTAGGAAGTCATGTAATGAAGGATACATCCATGATTAGACGAAGAAAGCGAGATGGTAGCAGTTTTACAGTAAGATTCTACAGTATGCTATAGTATACCAATTTTTCTCCGCGGCGCTCCGATTAATTTTTTTCACTTTTGTAATACAGTCCCGCACGATCGCCCTGTCTAAAGGCGACACTATTGATGTCGCTTCTTTCGAAAAGATTTTAAAAAACATTTCATTAGTTATCATCATTGCATCATCAGATAAGATTAAGATCATCGTTGAAACGAATAAAATTAGTTAGACAGAGTTATTGAAGGATCATGGCTGACGGGGGTGCTACCGTTATCCATTAAAATACCAATTTTTAGCGTTCTAAAACACATTCGTTAGAAAATCGATTTCGCAGGGTCAATGAAAAACGCGGAAAATTCAAATTTGAAGGATCACGGTAGCACACCCGTCATCCATGATCCTTACATTACTCAATTGGTCAAACACATCCACACTAAAAGCCGGCGAAAATACGTCAACAAGTGTGTGAAAAACACAAAAAATCGGCACTGTGTGAACTTTTGCGACAAATTGTTACAAATGTTTCACTTTTTTTCGTTTTGACGGCATACCTTTGATCTCTTTCATTCAGGCATTCATTCCTGTCATGGATTCATTTGGATTCGAGACTGATCTTCGTACTCATACACAAGGACAAGCATTCTGTCTATCTGTATTCAATCATTGGCAGGTATCATTCATTCATTCATTCATTCATTCATTCATTCATTCATTCATTCATTCATTCATTCAATCATTCAATCTATTCATTGATTGATTCATTTATAGATTGTACCTGGAGATCCTCTTGATAAGAGTGTAGTAATTCGTCCATTGGAAGTCCAACCAGCTAATCAATTGGCACGTGAATTCATGGTCAAGACCAGGTTTGTATTCTAATCTATTATTATGATGTCATATGTAGTATGAACTCATGTCTCATGAATAATATATATTTCAGAAGACGTAAAGGTCTATCAGAGGATGTATCTGTCAATAAGTTCTTCGATGATCCTATGCTTCTTGAATTGGCTAAACAACAAGATATCTTCTCTTATTCAGCATTCTAATCTTCTTCATATTAGTATACATACATTCTCTAATCATTCTTCAATCTATTATATTATTGTTTTCTTGTTAATTCACTAAGGTTATTCACAACACAATTATTTGTTTCTAATGGAATTGTAGTTTGTGAAGTTACATTGTTATTATTTATAATCATTTACACTTTCTATCTATATTCCATCCCCTTTGTCCTCGTAAAATGAAGATCTCGTATGAATAAATGTATCATTTTCATGAATATATTGAATATTGATTGATGAGGATGGAGTTAGTTATCTACTCTCATCATATCGACTATCCATATGGAGAATGTTGTATCTTGATATGAATGAACACCTTGTTCTATTCATTCATTCATTCATTGTATTCAATGTACAAGTATGATACATGTTTCATATCTATTCTCCCTCTACCTCTCTCCCCTTCTCCCTCTCCCCTCTACCTCCGCCCCCTTCTCATCTCTTCCATTCTTTCTTCCTTCTTACATACATTGTATTCTTTTCTCTTCTCACATAAAGATAGTTAGAATAGTTCCAGTTAGATTAGTCCTTAGTCTTCTTTAGTCTATATTGTACTAGTCTTCATCTTCTTCTTCTTCTTCTATCTCTTCCTTGACCCTCCTAATGCTCACCCTTCATTGTTTGAGTTGAAGAGAAAAGCGACTGACTCCATGAGTGTGAAGATGAAGACAATGTGTCCATCTCCTCTTTTGGTATCTCTACCTCTACCCCTCTCCCTCTTGATATGATGAATGGTATTGATAAGTATTGATTATATGCTTATCTATCTCTCATTCTAAGTGGGAGAGAAGGTAAACTAAGAGATAGAGGAGAAGGGATTGATGGAAGGAGTACTTCCTATTCATTCATTCAATATACTTTCTCTTCATTCATTCACCTCATTTCATACATCTTATCCATACCATACCATTATACTTGATCATACTATTACTCTATCTCATATATCTATCTATCTCTCTCATCTCTATTCATTCATTCATTGTGTTGTCTCAATGCATTGAATGGTCCATGTCTTCATCAATTAGTCTTTCTTCTTTAATTCATCATTCATTATAGAAGAAGGAATGGATTGGTTCTTCTATTCTTACGTAGATTCATCCATTCCATTCCATTCATATCTATCTCATTCCATCATATGAATCCATCATATCTCTTATTCATTCATTCATCCACTTCTTCTCTTCTCTTCATCATCATCATCATCTTCTTCTTCTTCATATTAAATCATCATTTGAATGTTTCCTCCGTTGTTGATTGGATAGAATTGAAGAGAGATAGATAGAGAAGGAGCACCATTCTCATTTTCTTCTATTTTTTCCTATTCTTCTCCTACCTTTCTCTACTTTTCGATCTTTCACAATAAACTATTTGCATTTGATCATTCATTGTAGAAGAAAAAAGGGAAGAGAAGTAGATACTCATCCTCTTACTCCATCTCTTCCCCTCTCTCTCCTTCTACCTCTCCCTCTCCCTCTCCCTCTCCCTCCTATTTTTTGTCCATCTTCTTATCTATCAGTTGTGTTCTACTTCTATTCTTCATTGATTACACTTCATATCTTGATTCTTCTTAAATTGGAATCGTATGTGATAGAATAAGAGAGATGATAATGACATAATCTGTATAATCTCAATCTCTCATAATAGCTATCAATCATAATGATAATCTCTTATCATTCAATGTCTTCTATATCATCTATCCTTCTATTCACTCCTTCATTCATTCATATCAATTCAAGTTCACTTCTCAATTCCAGATTCCCCTACCTTCTCCTTCTTCTCCTTATCATCTATCTATCTATTCTAACTTCTATTCCAATATAGGTGTGGCCTTCTTCCTCTTCTTATCTCTTCATCTTCTTCATCTTCTTCTACTAGTTGTTCATTCACTCATTATTTGCTTATTCCCTTCTTTCATTCCATTCCTCTTTCAATCTCTATCACTATTCTATCATATACTATTACAATATCTAATTCAGTCCTTCATCTCCATCATGGATATCCAATAGTCCATTCCATTCCATTCCATCCATCATCACCATCATAATCATCATCAACTTGATCATGTACAATCAATATCTACCTCCTCCTCCTCCATATCATTATTCATCTTCATATAATATAATGAATGGATCATCTCCTCCTCCTCTTCCATTATCTCCTCCTCCTCCTCTTGATCATTCTATTCGAATACGACTCAAATCACCATTATCATTCACTCAATCAGTCAGTTATTCCTATATTATATACTGGAACGTTATCACTTTTTGATCTTTGGTCTTTAGATTATGTGTAATGGAGATGTTTCAGTTTGATCAATATAAATATAATTCAATTGATAATGATTAATCATAATTAAATGAATGAATGAATGAATGAATGGTAGTAGTGGATATGGTATTGTTATTGAGGATATAATGTTATGATTAGTATGAAGATAAAGATAAAGAGTATAGAGAGAGTTATGAATGAATGAAGAGATGAAAAGATGAAGTGAGATACAAACGTGTTTTGTATGAATAGAATGGATAGAATGGATGGATATTGATTAGTTGATATATCCATATCGTATTCATTACTTATCATACATTATCTATCATAATGATGATAGTATCATTTCAGTTATCTAATTCTATCTCAAGTGAAGAAGATAATGGAATACCGTCAAGA
Source organism: Parapristionchus giblindavisi (assembly GCA_943737045.1). Classification (NCBI taxonomy): domain Eukaryota; kingdom Metazoa; phylum Nematoda; class Chromadorea; order Rhabditida; family Diplogasteridae; genus Parapristionchus; species Parapristionchus giblindavisi. Next base: position 216,074 of record CALSFV010000306.1, on the reverse strand, counting down.
TCAATCATCAATGTTAGTTTATATACCATTTATTCTCTCCCTCTCCCTCTCCTCCCTCTGTATCTCTCCCTCTCCCTCTCCCTCTCCTCCCTCTCCCTCTCCTCCCTCTCCCTCTCCTCCCTCTCCCTCTCCCTCTCCCTCTCCCTTCTCTCGTTACCTTAATTTCCCTTCTTTCCTTTTTGTTCATCTCATCATTCCTTTTCATATTAAGATTTGTATGGTTATCTATTGTTGAGTCGAGAGTAAGTAATGTTAGTGGTTGATGGTAGGAAGAGGAGTATGGAGGGAGAGGGAGAGGGAGAGGTAGAGGGGGAGGGAGAGGGAGAGGTAGAGGGAGAGGAGGTCAATCTTCCTCGTTCATTCTATTCTTCATGTACTATATTGGACTCGTTCTTATTTCTTCAGTCATCACTTTTCTCTCTCACTTCTAGTGAGCTACTCATCCCTTGTATCTCCTCCCTCTCCTTCTCTCCCTCTCCCTCTCCCTCTCCCTCTCCCTCTCCCTTTCTCTCCCTCTCCTTCTCTCCCTCTCCCTCTCCCTCTCATTCTCCTTGATGATAGACTGACCTCGTTCATGTGTATATTCTCTAGTAGTAGAAGTATGTAATATAGAATGGAATGGTATGGATATCATCCATTCCATTCCATACTCTTCTTCTTCTTCTTCTTTTTCATCATTAATCTCTATTACTATCAACTATTTCTTCATCTTCATTATCTTCTTGTTAATCATAATTTCTTCTATTTCACTTAGATTCTTCATTCATTCCCAATCAATCCCTCAATGTATTCATTCATTCAGTCATCTCAATCTGATAGAATGATCTCTCATTCATCATCATCATTATCATCTTCATATATGGATGATATAGAAGGAAGGAATCAATCTAAATCATATCCTCCTTCTCTTCCTCGTCCATCACCTCTTCTTTCCTCTCCTCTTCCTCTTTCCTCCTCTCCTCTTCCTCTTCCTTCCTCTTCTCCTCCTCTTCCTCTCTCCACTCTTCCTCCTCTATCTCCCTCTTCATCCATTCATCCTCATCTTCCTTCATATGATCAAGTAACACGAATAACTATGAGAAGGCCGAATGTAAGTCTATCTATATATGAGAGGAATCGCCAGAGGTTCGACCACCCCCCGGCGGTAGAAATTTCGACCCCCTGAAAATTTCAGATTAAGTACTTTGAACGATGCTCTATCGAACTGCGTTGGCCGAATTTGCATATCTGCTCTCATTTTCGAGTAGCGGTCGGTCAAAGTTGGCTGGTACGGTATTTTTGGCTCGAGTGTGCGTCAGAAAAATGATCATAACTCCGTTCAAAATAATGATAGAATTTTTTTCAAAAAAAGAATCGAAAGATGAGAATTTGGGCAACATTTCCCAGTTGATGACGTCATTTGTCGACCGTGCGCCGGTGCGGGGCGGTCGGTTTTATGAAAAAGTGACGTAACTTTCCTAATCGGAAAAAGTGCACTTTTCTTCTATGCGCGTTTTGTAGCACCCATATGTGTCTAAAAATGACCCAAGTTTCAGAGGATTTGAGAAATGCAAAAAAAAATGGCGTTGATTTTAGTGACGCGACCTCGGAACTGTCAATGAAAAGAACGGCGTACTCCTTTATCAAGAAACAGAAAAGGAGCTTAAATGACTGAAAAACATCCGAAAAAACATTACGAGCTCAAAATACCCATATATGACAGTTATTTGAAACACAAAATCACCGAATTCCGAAAATTTTGAAAAAAAACCATATTTTGCTTTTCCACGTGGAAAAAACGTTTCAGTAATGTTATTTAATCTTTATAATATTTCTTATAATGTTTTTGAACATTTATGTTTTTGGAAGTGAAGGCCTACCTGCTCTTAGAGCCGAGATATCCGCCATCGAGATTACACGCGCGCGCCCCAACTCACCCTTTCAGAAGAGATGTGTTGCCATAAAATGAACGTTTTCCAGCTCAGAATGACTCAAAACATCTTGTTTCATCATTCTTATCACGAAAAAATACCTTGGAACACGTTTTCTGTGTCTGTAAAAATCAGCAAAAGATTTGGATCGAACCGGGGTTCGAACCCGCTCGGTGTTTTAGAGCGGTACCTCTTTACCTCGACGCTTCGAATGATTTTGCTTATTTTATTTATTTATTTATCGTACATCGCAAGGGTGTTTCAACAAGTACAAAGTGTTCGAGCGCAAAAAAATATGTGAAAGAATAAAATTATTAAAAGAGGGTGGGGGGAAGGTGAGAGATCAATTGATTTACTAAACATAGTAATAGTAATAGTAATAGTAACATAGTAACATGATACAACGGATGTCTTTGTAATATGTTATTTCAATGTTAATTGTTTTCAATTGTGACTGATTTCTCTAATAAATGTATCTTATCTAACATTAGTTTTGACATTGTACTTCATCATTCCTTGAAGAGAGAGAGAGAGAGAGCGCGAGGAAAGTTTGGGGGGGGGGGGGGCTCACACTCGTTCTTTGTTGTTCAAATGCAACTCTGTTCGCTCAGAGTTTTCTAACATATCCATTTTGTGTAGTTGCCAGATGTTAGTCTCCCTTCTCCTTTTTTTCTCTCCCTGTCTGTTCACGAAAGAGCGTGTGGGAGTGAGAGAGCGGATGATGAGCAGTCGGGCGGAGTTGGGGCGCGCGCGTGTAATCTCGATGGCGGATATCTCGGCTCTAAGAGCAGGTAGGCCTTCACTTCCAAAAACATAAATGTTCAAAAACATTATAAGAAATATTATAAAGATTAAATAACATTACTGAAACGTTTTTTCCACGTGGAAAAGCAAAATATGTTTTTTTTCAAAATTTTCGGAATTCGGTGATTTTGTGTTTCAAATAACTGTCATATATGGGTATTTTGAGCTCGTAATGTTTTTTCGGATGTTTTTCAGTCATTTAAGCTCCTTTGCTGTTTCTTGATAAAGGAGTACGCCGTTCTTTTCATTGACAGTTCCGAGGTCGCGTCACTAAAATCAACGCCATTTTTTTTTGCATTTCTCAAATCCTCTGAAACTTGGGTCATTTTTAGACACATATGGGTGCTACAAAACGCGCATAGAAGAAAAGTGCATTTTTTCCGATTAGGAAAGTTACGTCACTTTTTCATAAAACCGACCGCCCCGCACCGGCGCACGGTCGACAAATGACGTCATCAACTGGGAAATGTTGCCCAAATTCTCCTCTTTCGATCCTTTTTTTGAAAAAAATTCTATCATTATTTTGAACGGAGTTATGATCATTTTTCTGACGCACACTCGAGCCAAAAATACCGTACCAGCCAACTTTGACCGACCGCTACTCGAAAATGAGAGCAGATATGCAAATTCGGCCAACGCAGTTCGATAGAGCATCGTTCAAAGTACTTAATCTGAAATTTTCAGGGGGTCGAAATTTCTACCGCCGCGGACCCTCCGAAACGGTCGATTTTCTCGCGATTCCTCTCATATTGTATATCTATTGAATGTGAAGTAGTTGATATGATCTCCATATCATATCTCTATCATGAGAGGAATTCCACCTTTGGTCCACTCATACCTTTTCTCAATTTAAGTGTACGAAAAAATGAATTAATCGATGTAACGATATTGGGGGGGACCAGTAAGATCTTTCCAAAATTGATCTAGGACACGAGTGATTGAGACATTTTGTATATCCTCTATGCATGATTAGATATACTCAATATATATGATCCATCATTAATATTTATTGATTAAACACTTGATCTATACTATCATAGTTTTGATTTATTTGAAATCAAATGGGGGAAATGTGGATGGATGATTAAGTTGTATATAAGGTTTATATAATGTATATGTATATTAAGGATATGAATGGATTGAATGGAAGAAGACAAGCTTCATTCAGAGCAGCTATTCATAATAGTTATCAATTACCATCTAATCAAGGTATTCATTCATTCATTCATTCCTCAACTTTGAACTCTTCATCTATAATATCAATCAATCAATCTATTCATATCTCTATCTATTCCTCCATGTCTTCTTCTATCTATCTATTCATTGTCTTCTCCTTCTCCTTCTTCTTCTTCTTCTTCTGTTCTATTCTAATCTTATCCTTCTCCCTTGGGGGACAAATTCCTCCTCCCTTATACACCATTCTTCTACTCCCTTTATCTTTCCCTTGTCTTTTACTCCCCCCCCCCCCTCTGCCACCCCTCCCTGCCACCCTCTCTCTCTCTCCCTCCTTCTCTCTCTCTCTCTCTCCCTCCTCTCTCTCTCTCTCCCTCCCTCTCTCCCTCTCTCTCCCTCTCCCTCTCTCTCTCCCTCTCCCTCTCCCTCTCCCTCTCTCTCCCTCCTTCTCCTCTTCCATCCAACCCATCCTACGATTTCCTTTATATTCTCTACAACTCTTGTCTTCATTCTTTGTTACTTTAACTGATTATCTATTTCTCTTCTTTCCTTCTTTCTTTCATCTCTTTTCAATCTCTTCTAATTGTAGTATCCATCTCCTCCTCCTTCTATCTACCTCTCTTCCTCTTCTTCTTCATTATCATCATCTACTCTATTACTACTATATATATATTCATAGTATAATCTCTTCCATCCATTTCATTCCTTCGTCTTCTCATTATCTTCTTCTTCTTCTTCTTCTCCTTCTATTCTCATGGAAGGCATTGCACAAAGTGTGAATCGGTTCAAGGCTCTCTATCTCTCCCCTTCTCACTCTCTCCCTCTCCCTCATCCATTCTAACCTTCTCTATCCCTCTGTATTCTACAAGTGTTTCGTTACAGTCTTCGTCTATTCATTCCCATTCTTGGTTGTTCTTATCCTTGTTTGTCTCCTTCTCTCCCTTCTCCCTCTCTCTCCCTCTCCCTCTCCCTCTCTCTCTCTCTCTCTCTCTCTCTCTCTCTCTCTCTCTCTCTCTCTCCCTCTCCCTCTCCCTCTCATTCGTTCCTTTCACATCTTATTCACAGTGTCAATTCATTTGATCTATTTCTTCTTCTTCATTCATTCTATCAATATCTTTATTCTATTCATTCAATCACTTTCTATATGGATAGATAGTGACATAACGAGTACTTTATGCTACAATTACTCACCAATACCTTTTACTTCCATTCCCCCTCCTACTCCTTTACTAAACTCTCCCCTCTGACCCTCTCTCCCTCTCCTCTCCCCCTCTCCTTCTCTCCCTCCCCCTCTCCTTCTCTCCCTCTCCTTCTCCTTCCTCCCTCTCCCTCTCCTTCCTCCCTCTCCCTCTCCTTCTCTCCCTCTCCTTCTTGTCATACATGATCTACCATATGGTCTCTTCATACTTCTTCCCTCTATTATCTCCATCAAATCTCTCGCTCTATCGCACAAAACTCTGTGATTCCTTCTCACTTTGAGAGTCAGCTGCTTCCAGTTCACTTCTACCTTTTCATTTCCCCCTCCCTCCCTCTCTCCCTCTACCTTCTCTCCCTCTCCCTCCTCCCCTCCCTCTCTCTACTATCATCTCATTTACTGTGTCATCTTATCATCTTCATTCATCTCTTTCATTCAATATAATTGTTTATTCATTCTATTCATTTGTTCTAACAAGTACTATTATTCTATATCATATTAAATGGACAACTTCCGTTTCTCTTCTACTTCCTTATCCCTTCCTCTCTCTATATATATGATCTATCTGTATGATCTTCTATATATTTCTTATTCTTCATGATTAGATATTGACTAAATAGATTCATTCAATCAATCAAATTTGTAAAATACTGAACAAAATGTATGGAAATGAATGAACATTATATATTGAATATTGTGATAGGGATATATTATTTCAACAGCGTGCTGTATTGCTCATAATTGATTTGATGTATTTTATTAATATAATTGAAGAGGAAGACGAATTTACGGTTATTATGATTTATTGATGTACTTGTTCATCTATTTCTCAATGATAAGTAGAATAACTTGACCCATAGACCTCGTATAGATTGACTATGAAGAAGAAGAAGAAGAAAATGAGGATATCACTTTTCCATCCCCTCCTCTCTCTCTCTCTCTCTCTCTCTCTCTCTCTCTCTCCATCTACTTCTCTTTCTACTACCTTCTTACTATCCCCTCTCCCTCTTAGTCTCTCTCCCTCTGTATATCTGTCTATATATTTAGTCTTGACCAGGCTTGACCGGTGCTCAAATGGTAGGTCTTCTAACCAATCTCTTCCTCTCCCTCTCCCTCCCCCCCTCCCTCTCCCTCTCCCTCTCCCTCTCCCTCTCCGTGTTCTCCTCTCCTACTCATATCACCTGCCACTTCTTCTATATTCTTTCTTCTTCTCTTTCATTCCATTCTCTTTCAATCATTTCATTCATCATTCTCTTTAATCCACTATCATATCATTCAATCTATTCATTTCTATTCATTCTCGTTCATCTTATGATTAGTGTGTTATTTCATTTACTTGATCTTCTCCCTCTTCCTCTTCCTTCATCTTCTCATCTTCTTCTTTTCATCTTATCACCAGCCGTGTTCTTCTTCTTCTTCCTCTTCATCCCTCTATCTATCTCTCTTCATTCTCATTTACTAATCATCTATGATGAGATCACTCACTAATTGTATACAATGTATGTAGCATATGGCTATAGGGCAACTCCCCCTTCCCTCTCCTCCTCCTCTTCGTTCTCCTCTTCCTCCTCAATTTGTTTTAGATGAAATGTGAACATTGATGAAAGATTATAAGGGTGGATTGTCTTTCTATCACTCATTTCATCCCCTTTCAATCAATGAATATAATGAATGATTTCAGTAGTTGATCCATCTACTTCATCATCATCATCATCAACTCCTCTAAGTCCTTCATTATCACTTATCACTCCTATATCATCAATCAACTCACAATCTGGTATCATACATATTCAATAGATCAAGTTATATCATTTGAACCATCTCTATTTCGATTGTCTTATGTGGTCCAATGTAAAAAAAAAACTGAAAGATACCAAAAATATTCTACATATCGCGCATTATTTATTTTATTCTAATTCATCATATTGATCATGCTTGATATCGCAGACAAAGGCGCTCTTTTGTAAATTGAATATTTGGGAATATGATTGGAACTCTGATAATCCTCTCAGTAGTCCGTTGTTTTACCATTTCGATATGGGATTCATGAGTGGTCTCTATTACTTTTTCTATATCAATTTAAACTATAAATGAGATGTTAGAGATTTGTATGAACATTCATCTTTTAATCATATATTCTATCTTTTACTCTCCATTATTTTCTTTCTTTTCATATAGTTTGAATTGATTTGAATCGAAATTTGTTATATTCGATAAGTATATTTGTACCTACACAGAAGTTAATACACAAATAATGATTAATGAAGAATAGATTATGATGATATTCTATGAATATAATTGAAATGATAGATAGATGAATGATATTATAGATGGATCATCATCATCATCATTATTGATTAATCAATCTCCTTCATCAATGAGACGTCCTCGTCCTAAATCCTATGTATTAGCAACATCATCATCATTCCCAGTATCATCTAATGATACTATCAATACTTCATCCATTATACACAGGTATCAATCAATAATATCCATCTATCCATCCATTCATGTCTCTATTGGCCTTCTCACTCATTTCACCCACTAATCTAACATTTCAATTCTCTCTCTCCCTCTGTCTATTCTATTTCCATAGTACATGGGGTCACATTAGCGTTCGCGCATGCAAAGGGAGAGGGAGAGGGAGAGGGAGAGATGGGGGGGGGGGGGGGAGTGAATAATGCCGAAGGGGGGAGAAGGAGAGAAGAATGACCTCAGTGCCACTTTCGGATACTCGTATACCTATGAGTATAGAGGATACGTAATGAGTCTTTCCCCACCTTCTCTCCCTCTTCCCCTCCCTCTCTCTCTCCCTCTCCCTCTCCCTCTCCCTCTCTCTCTCCCTCTCCCTCTCCCTCTCCCTCTCCCTCTCCCTCTCCCTCTCCCTCTCCCTCTCCCTCTCCCTCTCCCTCCCTCTCCCTCTCCCTCTCCCCTCCCTCTTCCTCCTCTTGTTATCCCTGAGGGCAGGTGCTCAATAGAGAGAGAGTATAATTACCATATGGGAGTGTACCTCTATATCTGTGCTTCACTCCATTCATTCATTCACATTTATTTCTTTTATTCTCTATTCTATTATTGTACATTTATGATGTATCAATTGAATTTAATATTCTTTCTTTTATTCATCTATGTATATGATATCTTCATGATCATACATGGACATCATTCTCACTAACGACAAATCCCATCCGGTTTATCCAATATTAACTAAAAAATGAAAATAATTGTGTAGGAAGTCCATGAACTTGACAATGTCCCTCCCGATTTATGCTTCCAATCTACACAATTTTAATTTCCAACGACAAAAGTTGTCCATGTTTATCCATAATCATCTCCATCTTCATATTCATTTGTTTGATTAGAATGAAATAAAGAAATAGTCTCATAACTTGTGTTCCTCCCTCCATTCATTCATTCTTCTGCCTCCTCTTCCTCCTTCTCTTCCACTATTCTCAATTTGATCAGATAAGACCCCTCTCCCTCTCCCTCTCCCTCTCCCTCTCCCTCTCCCTCTCCCTCTCCCTCTCCCTCTCCCTCTCCCTCTCCCTCTCCCTCTCCCTCTCCCTCTCCCTCTCCCTCTCCCTCTCCCTCTCCCTCTCCCTCTCCTTCTTCCTCCTTCTCCTCCTTATATGGCATCTGTTTCACTCTCGACAATTCCTTCCTTCATCTTCATTCTCTTCTCTTATATTCTTATATTCCACTTCACTTTTTATCCTCTTGTCTTCTCTTCTCATACATGATATGCATATCATATACGCCCTCTCCCTCTCCCTTCTTCATCATCATCATTCCTTCTCATGATTGATCTTTGATCTTTGATCTCTAGATTGATGGGATGGATGACGTAATGAATGTATGTATTCATTCACTCTTCTTCATCTTCAATTACACGATTACAGTCGAGATGAGAGAAGGAAGAGGTTAAGTGTATGTGAGGAGTCAACTAGTAAGAGTTGATGGTAAAAGGAGAGGGAGAAGGAGAGGGAGAGAGTTGGATCCGTGAAAGAAGAAGACAATAAGTTGTCAGCCTTTCTAAGTGTGCGCAAGTCGGTAATTGAGCTCTACTCCTACTCAATCCTTTCCTATTCCAACTCTACCTCTATCTCTACCTCTACCTCTACCTCTCCCTGTACTCTTCTACCTCTTTCTCCATGTATCCTATAGTATTGGCGCCATTTTGTCCTTCTGAGTACCATTCATTCTCTTCTCTTTTCTTCTCTTCATTTATGATCATATTGAATTCTCTTCATTAAACAATTCATCTCATATCCATTCCATAATCCTCTTCATTCCTTATTAATTATATTGTACTCTTCTCTTTCATCCTCCTCTCTCCCTTTACTCCCTCTCCTCTCTCCCTCTCCCTTCATATGATATTGGTGGTCTCTATTCATTCTATCAACTACAATGGAATGGATATTCAATATGATATGATTGACTGTAATATCTATTCATGACATTCAATCAATTAATCATTCATATCATATTTATACTTGTATTCCATACACTTGTAATCTCTCCCTCTCCCTCCTTCTGCCTCTCCTTCTTTCTTCCATATCATTCATTCATTTCAATTCTCTATCTATTCAATACTCTATTCTTTGCTTTGTCTCTCTGCTCATGTTCATCTTCCCTCTCCCTCTCCCTCTCCCTCTCCCTCTCCCTCTCCCTCTCCCTCTCCCTCTCCTTCTCTCTCTCTTTTAGTCATGCTTTGATCATCATAGAAACGCTTGACAAGTTGCATGAAAGGGCAGTCAGACCAATTTAGACACTCTACTAGAATGGAGAGTGAGAGAGGGAAAGGGAGAGGGAGGGAGAGGGAGAGGGAGATTATGTAGATGTTTGTAATGATGGAATGTAATCCCTCTATCATCTATTCTTATTCTTCATATCTTTTATCTCTTTCTCTTTGTCATTCATATCATCAAGAGTCTTTATCATTATCAATAACGATGACATTCATCTACTATTTGATCTTTAATGGATATTTGATTTTTAATTGATTGATTGATTGATTGATTTATTGATCTATACATTGATGAATGATGGTTTAGAAGTGATCCATTACGAGGAGAATTGAATGTATTGAAAGAAGATAAAGAAAAGGATAAAAGAAGAAGGAAGACAGTTCAATCAGATACATCAATCAATACTAATATATCTATTCCACCTTCTGATAACGGTATCATTATCATATATCTCATCCTTTATTATCATCTTTTATCTTGGAACAAACACTTATTATTTGTATTATGTATTTGGTACTTACATGGAGCTCGACTGTAAAAAAAGGGGGGGGGCATTAAAAAATTTTTTTTCGAAAATCACGTAATTTTACACATCCCCATGTTTGAGCCCATGTATGATTTGGTATATAGATATAATAGTATTCATTATTCAATCCATTTATTCATATAATATTTGATTGTAGAAGGTGATACACGAGGAACAACGCAACGACTACATAGGATTATAGCTCTATTCTCTCATTCTAACGATGATCATGTATCTATATTACACTTTATTCATATAATATCATATAGATATATTGGTCTACTTGTATATCTTGTTTCTTCACATTATCATATTTTATTGATTTTCATTCATTGAATAATAGATAATATAAAAATGATAAAATAAAAGAATAGTTTGATATTAGTGGTCTTAATCAATCTCGATGATTACAGAAGACATCAACATCTCGAGATGTATTATCAGATAAGAAAGATAGAAGAAGAAGATCACGAACTACTGTAGTCACTAATCGATATCCTTTACCATCTAATAATAAGGGACCTTTATCGATTAGAAGTAGTGATACTGTCAAACAAGGAGCATTGTTACATCAGGTACACTTCCACTATATCTTATCTTTAAATAGTCATAGTGGGTGGTCTGTCTATCTATTTATTGATTGATTAATCATATTGATTATTTGAGGAATTATCACTTGGAGTATCATTAGATACGAAGAAGTTGAATAGAATCTCTCAATGGAATCAATGTTGGGCTGTATTGAATAATAATAAACTATATTTATGTAGACAATTGAGTAGTTATCAAAGTCATTCTAATGGAGAAAAGGTATCATTATTGATTGATTGATTATTGATTGATTGGTTGATTGATTGATTATTGATTGATTGATTGATTGATTATTGATTGATTGATTGATTATTGATTGATTGATTATTGATTGATTGATTGATTGATTGATTGATTGATTATCGATTGATTGATTGGAATATTGATTGATTTAGATGTTATCAATACCATCAGATGCTGAATGTCTTAATCTAGAAGGAGCATTAGCTGATATAGCATATGAATATACTCGAGTAAAAGAAGAACATAGATATATAGTGAGAGTTGTTACACAAGAAAGGAGTGAACATTTATTACAATGTACACGGTATGTCATATTGATAGATGGATATATAATATTAATAGATCTATCATCTTACTTCCATATCTCATTAGTTTATTTCATCTCACAAATCATTTTAAAAAAGACTTTATATTTAAAAAAATGTCTTTCATTTTTTAATTATTTTTTAAATAATTAAAAATGGTGTGTGGGTCGTAATGCTCAGGCCGGACCAAGGTCCAAATACTTGATCATTTTACTCACTTATTGGTTTTCTCTTAAATTTTATCTGACACGACCCTACTTTCATCTCTCCCTTTCTGACGTTTATGCAGATAATGAATGCATTATGATGATGAATTGATATATGTATTCTACTATAAGAATGATATAATGTGATTACAGTGAGATAGAGATGTTAGAATGGATCAATCGTATTCAAGAAGCATCAGCAACATGTTCATCTCCATCTCCATCTACATATAATACATCACAAGTATGTCATCTATTCCTTCTATTCTCTCTATTGTCTTCTTCTTCTTCAATATAGTATCTTTCTATGTCATTGTCTTCCCTTCATCTCATCTCTTCCTCTTCTTCTTCTTCCTTCATCTCCTTAAACATCATCTCCCCTCCTCCTTCCTCTTCTTTCTTCTTCATCTCTATAATGAGTGGACATGGAAAGATAGAATAGAATAGAAATAGATAGGTTGTTCTTCATTTAGTCAAATAGACTACTCATTCATCTTATCCCTTCTTCTTCTTCTTCTTCTTCTTCTATTCTCATTTTACATATTGAATAGATACATTTCTCACTAATGATAGTGTATATATTTGATATTCTCATGTACTTCTATTCATTCCTCCTTCTTCCTTCATCCATATCTTCCTCTTCTCTTCTTTATTCTTCTTCTTCTTCCTCAGTTACTTGTATCTTTTAGAATGAAGTCTATTCGAATGCCTCTCCCTCTCTTTATTTGATTTTGTAGCTGTCGTCCTATTCTGTCTCCCTCTCCCTCTCCCTCTCCCTCTCCCTCTCCCTCTCCCTCTCCCTCTCCCTCTCCCTCTCCCTCTCCCTCTCCCTCTCCCTCTCCCTCTCCCTCTCCCTCTCCCTCTCCTTTATCCTCTCTATCCTCTTCTTCAATCTTCTCTATTCCATTTGTACATCATCATAGTATCATTCTCCTTCTATCATCTATATCTTCCATGTACTTCATTCTCTTTCCTCTTTCATTACCTTCTTCTCTCCTATGTGATCATGTCTGATACTAATGTGTGGTCTCCTCCCTCCCTCTCCCTCTCCTTCTCTCCCTCTCCCTCTCCTCCTCTCCCTCTCCTTCTCTCCCTCTCCCCTGTCCCTTCGTCTCTCCATCATCCCTCATCTCGACGTCGTACGTTGTCTTCATAGACGGGGCCTTCTCTCTTCTATGGAGCATGTATTGATTGAGACGTAGATGGAGAGGGAGAGGAAGAGAGAGAAGAGTAGACCATGCTCTCTCTCTCTCCTCTTCTTCAATCTATTCTCTCTCATTATCTACAATATCTTTTGAACCATATCATTAACTATCTGTGGTATAGTATTCATTCATTTCATTCAATAATATCTCTCATTTCATTATCATATCTCTATGTATTCTATAATTGATAGATGAATATAAATGAACTAATACAACTCATTCATTCTATTCATCTCTCATCCATTCTTTCACTATTCAATCATTTCATATCATTCATCTATTCTTCCTTATATTCTCATTCTCTTTTCAATCTTCATCCCTTTCTATTCTACTTGTATTCATTCATATGCATTCATTCCACTCACTGCTCTCTTCCTCCCTCTTCCTTCCCTCCCTCTTCCTCTATAACTATCATTGGTAGTTCTTCCTTATTGTGCTTCATAATGTAATGGAAGATTCATTCACTTCATCATCATTGTATATTATCATTCATTCATTCATTCATTCATTCATTTACATAATCTCCAAAGTATATCTCTCCCTCTCCTCCTTCTTCTTCTCCTTCTTCTTCTTCATTGTCTCTACAGTATTCATTCATTCATTCTTTATTCTCTTCGTCTCTCATTTTAATCCATCTTACTTTTCCTTCTTCTTCACTTAAACTCAGAATAACCTTAGTCAATGAATATCCATTGTTTATTTATTTGAGAGTAAGATATTCATATCAGTCGTGAGGGTATCGTAATAATGTGTATCTCTTGATTAAATTACTGTATTTGATAAAGGTTTCTCTCCATTTAAGTATTTCTTTTATCTCCTTCATTCTCCTTCTATTCTATTCATATTCACTTCTCTCAATCTCTTCATCATCTTCATCTATTCATTCATTCTATCACATATCAGTCTTCATTCTCTTCTCTTCTTTTCATTCCTCTCCATATTCATTCATTACCTTCATTATATTCATCTCTCTCTATTCATTCTCCTTCTTCCTCTATTCATTCTTCATCTCCTTCATTCTTCTTCTATTCTCACTACAATATCCACCTTCTTCTTCTTTCTCTTACTCTTCTCTACAATTCTCCGTAATTGTAAGTGAGTCGTGTCCCTTCTCCCTCTCCCCTTCACTCTCCTTCTCTCTCTCTTTCTCCCTCTCCACCTTCTCTCACTTACTTATCCTTCTCGTCTCTTCAATATCTTGACTGAATATATTTCGCATGATTCAACAGTATCGTCTCTCTCTCATTGAATGATCAATTGGAATAGTTCTCTTCTTCTTCTTCTTCTTCTTCTTCTTCTTCTCTTGTATTTGGTAGTTGAAAGAGAGAAATAGAATAGAATAGACATTCCATTGTGGATACTGAATACAGTATTCATCTATTCCTCTCCCTCTCCCTCACCTCTTCTCTCCCTCTCCCTCACCTCTTCTCTCCCTCTCCCTCACCTCTTCTCTCCCTCTCCCTCACCTCTTCTCTCCCTCTCCTTCCATCACCTCCTCTTCTCCTCCTTTGTCTTCCTCTTCATCTCTTTACCTTTTCCAGTAGACTATATGGACAACAAATCATTCAATCATTCGCCTCTCTATCGATTCATTCACTCATCGATTCATTCATTCATTCAGGAAGATAGGTCCAATCACATAGAAGGGGAATCAAATCGTCTATCAAACACAACTCAACTTATTATGCATAGGTTCGATACTCTTACACTATTTTATTCTAAGATTTCTTGATGAAGGAAATGGAAAAGTGATGATGTATTTGTTAGGAGAACGAATATGAGAATTTATATTCATATTATTGTCATGTTGTGATATTTCATATTGAGTATATATTGATTAATTGATTGAGTGTACGTATTATAGATACAAAGCGAAATCAACAGCAATAGGATCTCCATTATCATCAAAGAGATCATCAACTGATATAGGAACATCATCATCATCTAATCCATCTTCATCAAGAGGAGGAGGGAGTATGAATATTGAATGCAATGGTATCATTATCAAATCTAATCAAATCATTTATTTTCTTGCATAAGAAAGCCATTGGGTTCTTCTTATCACTTTAAACGGGATCAGGAAAACTAGTCTTCTTATGCCATAGTTATCGGTCCAATGTATGTATACCATGGTTATACTATGATATATTGAAGAGATTGAACCATTCCATTCCATTCTCATATCTTATTACTTCTCGATATCAATGATATAACTAAATAAGTATTGATTGAAGGCGAATCAACATCATCAGGAGGAACTCCAAAGACAGGAAGAAGATGGAAAAGAGGAAAAGATAAAGATAAAGATAAAACAATGAAACAGGTATTCAGTCATATTTATCCATATTCTGTGCTCTTTATCATTCTGACAAGTACAGTATATACATTTTTAATATTTTCCTATTAATATTATTGGTAATATCGATTGCTTTGAGTGATATGTTTTTTCTTGGTAGTATTGATTGGTTGATTGATTGATTGATATATTCAGTGGAATCAATCAGGAGGGGATGATCGACCAGGCCCATCTAATACAACTCTTCCATCATTTGCATTAGGAACTAAATTGATACAATGTCCAAGTGGAGGAAATGGAGATGTATGTACTCATTATATTCAATATTATTATACACTATAATATATTATTAATATAAATAATAGTTTCTATCTGTATATTATTAAAGTTTAACTATGATATGTACAGTATACTGATTGATTGATTGATTGATGTCATTTCAGTTGGTTCCATTAGTAGTTCGTTCATGTATTGATGTAGTAGAAAAGAATGGAATGGATACAATTGGAATCTATCGAATACCTGGTAATACAGCTGCAGTTAATGCATTGAAAGAATCATTAGGAAATGGAGGAATTGAATCAGTGAGTCTATCTATCTATCTATCTATCTATCTATCTATCTATCTATCTATCTATCTATCTATCTATCTATCTATCTATCTATCTATCTATCTATCTATTCATTCTTTATTGAATAGTATAAGTATTATAGGTTGATATATCTGATCCTCGATGGAAAGATGTGAATGTAGTATCATCATTATTGAAGATGTTTCTTCGTAAACTACCAGAACCTTTACTAACAGATAAATTATATCCATTCTTTATTGATGCTAATCGAATGTCAAATCATCATCAACGATTACATAAAATACGAAATCTGGTATGATTACTCATATAATATCTATTATATCAATCATATCATTATCAGTTACGTAAACTACCTCGTGCCCATTATGAAACTCTTAAATATCTTATTGCTCATCTTCTTCTTGTTGCAAGTCATGCAGAGATCAATCGAGTGAGTATTTCATTCATTCATTCAATATCTGTCCATTCCTACCGTATCCTCTATCTATCTATTGATTGATTGATTAAGATGGAAGCTCGTAATCTCGCTCTAATGTTTGGTCCATCAATAGTTCGTCCATCAGATGATTCAATGGCTACAATGGTTACTCATATGAGTGATCAATGTAGAATTGTTGAATCATTCCTTCATTATGTATGTATTCTATTCTATATCTATTCATTCTATCTATTGATCTATTCTATTCATTCAGTATAATTGGATGTTCGATGATAATGGAACTTGTGATGATAAAGTACCTGATAAGTCTCCATTTGATAAGGAACCAATAGATCAAAAGAGTAAGTTATTCATTGACTACTATTCATTCTATCTCTATCTGTATCTGTAGGTGGTGTAGATGGACCTCCTCCTGGTGTTAGTTGTGCTTCATTCAATGATATGCATTCATTGATTATAAGAGCTAATGAGAAACAAGCTGAAGATATGATGAAAGAGAATGATAGAGGAAAGGTATACTCAATCAATCTATTCATTCATTCATTCATTCATTCTATCAATGATCTTTATAGATCAAGAATATTCTGAATGTTCGTCGTTCATCAAAGAGAGATAAATCAAAAGGAAAGATGAAGATCGAACAAGTAGAATCACGAGCATCAACATCTAATATTCATTCATATCCATCATCATCATCTAATCCATCTCATGAACCATCTACATCTACATATCATATCAATCGATATCCTCTTCAATCAACACGAACTGAAAGTAGTGTTGAAAGTGCTTTCTCTGGAAATTATCAGGTTCGTTATTCATTAATTTTTATTTTATTCTTTCATAAATATCATTATATTATGTTCTGTTGCTTTTGACTTGGTGTATATCATTACTGATTGATGTGTATTATAGGAGAGAGACATAGACGCAGAGATAGCTTCTCGATCAAAATGTTCATCAGGAGAGAGTAATCCTCCATCACGAATAGATAGGAAAGATGATGATGATGATATAGATGATGAATGTCATCTAATCAATCATTCTGTATCTACATCACAAAGGAATATAGAAGAAGAATCAAGAAAGAAACAACAAGAGGTACTGTATGCTATATTGTATTCTCTCTCTTCATTCTATATAACATCATTATTCCTTCCTACGACTTGACAATTACCTTCATTATTATTATTTATTCATTGTTTTTGTCAATCGTTTTTGTGTTATTCATAGATTATGATGATTAAGTTATTGATTATTTAGAATATCTCATCAGCTCGTCGTATCTTCATAGCAGGGAGTGAGGCAGCAGTTCGTGATTCATTATCATCTCATTCTCATACATCTGCTACTATCGATTCATTTACTAGTCATACACAACATTTACATCAAGCTTCATCTCCTGCACTCGAGGTATCAATAGATCATCAGTCTTATCTATCCAATATACACAATCTTTTCTTTTTATATGTACATTTATTCACTCTTATATTGAAAATCGTGTGAAGATTCCTAATTATTATTTCACATCTGTAAAATGGTTAATGAATAACATGATTATAGATCTACTCAGCTGAAACAAGAGAGAAGATACGACGAATGCAATTGTTAGGGACAAGTGCATGGAGACAATTTGATAAGGTATATTCTATGCTTATCTATACTCTATTTCTCTCTTCTATTCATACTGTCAAAACGAAAAAGTTAAACATTTATGACAAAATGTGACAAAACATTTTAAATTGTCTTGATGATGTATTATCTAAGGGTTTTAATGTGGATTTGTTTGCCTAATGCATGGTATACAATGCACTTATGTACGATAAAAGTTTTAAATAAATCGATAGTTCTGCGATGCAAAATTGGTATACTGTAGCATACTGTAGAATCTTACTATAAATGTGCTGGCATCATGATTTCTTCGCTTAATTATGGATGTATCTGTCATTACATGACTGCTTACAACGAATTTACACAGTTTGGATACATTAGTTAGGCTACAAAACTGGTATACTGTAGAAAGTCCTACCGTATACCAATTTTACAAAACATAGCTCACAGCGAGTTAATTCTTTTTTTTTTCTTCATAGATCTACTAGACAAGCCCACTGATCCTCAAATATCCCATTATTTAATAAGAAACTAGTAGCTGTGTTTAGATAATATGATACGAAGTTTTCAAAATTTTGTGAACTTTTCATAAATTTTGTCACAAATGTTTCACTTTTGTTTCGTTTTGACGGTATCCATTCGACTCTCCCATAAACTCTTTATATTCTTGATAGATATCTTCATATTGATCTATTGATTAATTGATTGATAATCTAGATCTCATCTCCATCACGTGAAGATGCTCTATCATGTACATCTGATTATTCAACTACTTCATCTATTCCTCCATCACAATCTATTGGAGTAGTTGTGACATCGAATGATGCATTAGGAACTACTTCATCTGATTATGCTAGTAGTGATCCATCTCCATGTGCTAGAACTACTAATACTAATGATAGAAGAGGAGGAGGAGGAGGTGATAAGGATTCAGAGGTAAGTAGAAGGAGAGGGAGAGGGAGAGGGAGAGGGAGAAGGAGAGAGAGAAGTGTGTGGGCAGAGGATAGGGAGAAAGGGGAGAATCAGTGATTGATGTGGTTGTAGAGATGAGGTGAGAGGTGAAAGAGAAGATGAAGAGATGAAAGAACAATATATGAATAGAATGAATAGATTAATATATGATGTATGATTGATTGATTGATTGATTGATTGATTGATTGATTGATTATAGATGGAAGGAGAAGAATTGAATCGATTGAGTCGACCATCAAATCTTGGAGTGATACCATTGAGAGAAGTAAAAGGAAGAAGAAAAGGAGGAAATAGAATTGATAGACGACGGCATACTGTAGGATATGTACATGAATCTGATGAGGTTAGTTGATGAGGGGAGAGGGAGAGGGAGAGGGAGAGGGAGAGGGAGAGCGAGAGGGAGAGGGAGAGGGAGGATTACAACCTTGTTCACTCAATCAAAGAGTCTAGTGACGTACTATGGATTAGAATGAGATAAGAGTTCAATTCAAATATTGAGTCATTCTATTTTATGATAGTATTTAATCAAACTTATACAATAATGAATTGATTATGATAATGTATAATATTATAGAAAGAAAGTCGATCATCATTAACATTATCAAATATTCGTCGATGGGTAAAAGGAGGTCTAATACGTGGAAAATCGTATCCAACAATGATAGATGGAATAGGAATAGAAGATAGTTGTATATCAATAATATCATCACCTTCATCTCCTCCTATAATCATTCGTACTTCACCTAATGAAATGACTCCAATTAGTGGAGATGAACAATTATAGTATATATAATGAACGGTTTATCATGTACCCATTCATCTCTTTCTCATCAAATACAATCATTATATTCTATCATACATTGTACACAATTGTCAAAGGAATCTAATAAACAAATACATATTCATTACTATCTACACATAATACTATAAGGTCGAATATTTTTCATCTGAGTCAGTTGTCCGATCTGATGAGGGTAGACATTTAAGAGAGAGAGAGAGGGAGAGGGAGAGAGAGAGGTGATATAAATGAGATGGACTAGAAGATCTTCTCTTTCATTCCTTTATCTTACTTCATCTATACTATTTACTCTATTCATATCAATCAATCAATCAATATAGTATCAACTAATGGATTGTTTAGTTATTATTGAGTAATAAGAAGAAGGAAGATAAAGAGTAAAAAGAGTCTGAACAGTTGGTATATCTCTTAACTATTATATTTCTATTCACTTTACTTCTTTCTATCAGTTTATCACTGATTACTTCAATCATGTCATATTCAAATTATATTCATTTCATGTCATTTGGTAGTAAACTTCTTCTTCTTTGATCTCCTCCCTCTCCCTCTCCTTATTCCTCCCTCTCCTTATTCCTCCCCTCCCTCTCCTTATACTCCTCCCTCTCTCTCTCCTTATTCCTCTCCTCCCTCTCCTTAGTCTCCTCCCTCTCCCCTCATTTCCTTCATAACTTTACGTGTCCATATGTCGAATAGCTACAAATTTTCAAAATGCGGCCCGGATTCCAAAAGAATCCTGAAATACGTCCATGTTTTTCAAAAAAAAAAGCAGTAAAAAAAAGCAAAATGTGGCCAGGCTTCGTAGACTGTAACATACTTTTCCATATCCTTCTCCCATATTCATCCATATATTCTCTAATTATTCCCCTATCTCTTCCTTCGTATTCTCCTTTACCTCATCTTCAGATCTCTCTGTCATTTTCTTCATCTCCAACTTTTGCCTCTTCGTCTCTCCTTATTCTCCTCCTTCTCCTTCTCTTCCTCCCTCTTCCTCTCTCACTCTTTCCTCCTCCCTCCTTCATCTTCTATCTAATCCTCTATATGTAATCATCTAGATAGTCTTCATATCAATATCTCCTCATACGTATCTCTTCACTCTATTCATTCATTCATTCATTCAGAATGGGGAATAAACAATCATCAGATACTAACAAATTATCCATTGTCACGAGTAAGAAATCAAGTGCTTCAACAAGAAGTAGTAGGTATGTTGACTATCTTTGTTATCTTCAATGAATGAATTGATTGAATAGATAAGATGTATTCATTAAGATCATCTCTATCTGGTCCTTCTAAGAAACCTCTTCTAACAGCGACTCAAAGAGGAATTGTCAAATATTGTCTAGAGAATGCAAAAGAAGATATGAGTGAAAGAATCATAAGAAGAGTTGGAGAAAAGAAAGATGATTATAAGATATTTATGGATTCATTGCCTAAGGTATTGAAGACCTTCTAGTTCATTCATCTTAGATATATTCTACATTTGTAGGAAGAAAAGACTGAATTAATTGAAAATCTACGAGATTTTCTTATTCTTATTGGAAATACTCTTATGGACAGTGAATTGATACAAAAGGTATTTATCTTATTCAATCATTCAATTATTATCCAATATTTTCATATTATATGTGTTACAACCTTGAAAATTTGCGGTTTGAGATGATATTGATTGGTTGATTCAATATTATAGATATCAATTGAATATGGAATTCGACATGTAAATCTACGAAATAAAGGATTCAAACCAGACTTCTTTGCTGGTACAGCAGATGCTGTCACTACTGAATGTACTTTCTTAGATGGAGCTACTCATCCTCCTAGTGAAACTGCTGGAGCATGGTAAGAGATCAAAGATCAAAATATTGAGAGATCAAAGATTAAAGATCAAGAAATATTTATAGGTCTGAACTTTCGACATTTGTATTCTCGAATGTAAGAGATGGATATTATTTAGAATTGAGGAAACAAAGGAAATCATCAAATGCTTTTAGTTCAAAGTGGGATACTATATAACCTATTTCTAATTACAATTTCATTTTATTTAAGAGTGAAATTATCTGAAATGGCACAGGAATCAAAAGACGAACAAGATCGAAGAAGAAGGTATTGATTTGAATGAATGAATGGATAACGAATGAAAAGTATTATAGATCTCAATCATCATGTGGTGGAAGTGGAGAAAGTACAGAAGAACGATCATCAAAAGAAGGAACACCACAGTTTTTACTACCTCCAACTGTTTATTAATTAATTCCTTTTTTGTATCTTCATATCGGGTATGAATGACTACCAAATATTGTTGAATTGTCTATATACTAACGAATAAATGATATTATTCACTTTACTATATAGAAAAAACATGAGAGATGATCATAATTATACAACAACCACAGTTCAGGTTTTTTCATACCACACATATATTTTCATTCGATTAATATTCGAAGATTCGTTAATGTACTTTTTTAAAAGAAAATATGTACATAATTACTCCAAAAGTGTGCTTCATTATATCAGTCTATGTCGATAGTATTCTGTGATTTATCATTCTTGCTACATAAAGGTGGATATCAATATTCGCATAATAGCATTCTTAATTTATTCTAACAATAAGTT
Organism: Parapristionchus giblindavisi; assembly: GCA_943737045.1. Lineage (NCBI taxonomy): Eukaryota > Metazoa > Nematoda > Chromadorea > Rhabditida > Diplogasteridae > Parapristionchus > Parapristionchus giblindavisi. Next base: position 193,851 of record CALSFV010000306.1, on the reverse strand, counting down.
ACGAATAAAATGAAGAGAACACAGGAGAAATTAGTTCCTTACAATTAGTGCATATCTAGGAGTGATTGTTTCGCCTTTACGGCTAAAAAAATTAACGATAGAACGTATGAATATTATATAAATTTTAACAACGTACATTTCAAAGAACGAAACACTTGTTTCAATTGACAATCTTCATAGTTTGTGGTGTGGTTGTGTGGAATTGGTGGAAGTGCATGGGTGTATTTTCCTCCTTTTGATGTTCTATTTCCCGGATTCATACTGTGTAAAGGGTTTTGGTGTTCATGAACCATTTCATTGATGTTAAATAGGTATTTTAATCATTAAGTCTTATAACCCTGTTTATAAATTATAGTGCTACATTATATTAGCCCTCTCATCACTATTTCTGTAGTCGTATTTCTGTGATTGCACGGTGCTGCGTCTTTTTTGGGCCTACATTTTAAAACTGAAAATGATTCGTATCTATTTCAATTCCCTTTCAATCGCCAATTTATATTTTGATTTGCTATAATTTAAGTTAGAGAATGAAGGACTGGGAAAGGATGTGCTGAAAATATTCATGTTTTGGTGATATTTGAGTATGGTTATTTTGAAGTCCAGAGAGTCAATTCATTTGTTTCAATTCCAAAAATCTTGGGCGGTAGCTGTATAAGATCGTTCGATTGATCGGTGATCGGACGATCGACAGATCATTCAAGACGGGAATACTTTAAATAAAAATTTCATTCTTATTTAATTTTATTCCCTTGCAGTAGTTACCCAAGAAACTAAAGATGTCGATCCTACAGAAGATCGCTGATATCGAGAATGAGGTGAGTGGATTCGTATTCAATAGAAGATATGGACGTCATTTCTATTTAGATGGCTAAAACGCAAAAGAACAAGGCTACGAATGCCCATTTGGGTATTCTGAAGGCAAAGTTAGCAAAACTTCGTCGTGAATTGATTACTCCTAAAGGAGGTGGAGGACCTAAGGAGGAAGGATTCGACGTTGCGAAGACTGGAGATGCTCGAATTGGATTCGTTGGTTAGTCAATTAGTAATAAAGCATATGTGGTAAAATAGAATGAATAAGAAGAGCTTAGTATCCTTGAAATAGTCAAAATCATTACTTTATCATGTAAGCCCTCGAGAAGACCATTATTGTTTCTCATGATATCAGTGAATCTCTACAAATAGATAGCGACAATATATAAGTAAAGAATTACGTTTTGTTATTTTGATATGACGATGATGATAATATCGTGATTACATTGAAAGATGACGATTTAATTCTCTCAAAACTCTTTCGTATATAGTACTATGTATGTCTATGATATATAGTGTATATTCATAACACACATATTATGAATGAATGAACTCTTTATCATATTGAATAGTAAGATTAGATAGAAGAAAGACAATAGGTATATCTTTGTGTTATCATCTCTGTATTGGTCTTCGTAATATATCTTTAATTGACGTCATTTAGTGGATTTACCCATACATATCTATCAAATAATTTTGTTTGTTTTGATTTCTGAAGAGATTGCCTAGATTATTAGTTGAGCAATAAGATTGGGCATATACAATTGATAGAGAACTATATTGAATGAATGAAGGGAATATTGGCACGAAAGAATTTGTAGAGTATGGCATCATGAGAATATCGAATTGATGAAATGACCAGAATGAAAGGGCAGTGAGAACATATTGTATATAAAGATGGAGTTGACTAGCGTTACAGTACTATACAATATGATTATCATATCATCGAAGAGAATCATTATCATCATCATCTTCATGACTATATTGTGATGGTATTGATTGATTGAATGATATAGGATTAGGTGATGCTTCTTCACGAAGTCTTTCATATGCATGTAGATCATCATCATCTCTAATATCGATCGATTCTTTTTTCTTATCTCGATCATCTTCATCATCATCTTCTTCATCAGATGATTCATCATGAAGTATAATAGATCTTTTCCTTGGTGGACAGAATGTGACTACATTAGATGGATCATCTTCTTTCTCTTCTATTTTATCTCTTAATCCATTTGGCCATTCATCTCCTTTTACTAATTCTTCTTCTTCACTCAATTTATAATATACATCCATCTGAAATTAATAATATCTTTGTATTGTCTGTAGATATCTTCATTCTATCTACAATTCATTCTCTTTCCCTTAGATTCTTTTATTCATTTCATCTATTCCAAATAAGCTTAAATCTCTCATTGTGGTACATTTCTAACCCAATGATGTTGTTCTTTCTAAGAGAAGAGGAAGAAGGAAGAAGGAATAGAAGAGAAAGGATGGATATAAAGAGAAGAAGGAAGAAGATGAAGAAAGAATGGTGACAATGATCATGTCTTATTCATTCCCATTAACTAATCCACTATATTAGAAATATTAATGTATTCTCTAATTATGACTACAAATTGATGATGTCTATCTCTTTCTCTCCATTTGTATTAATCTACTATCTACTATATATAATATACTAACTTCTCCTTCACTAGATGACCATACAGCTTCATCACTTAATCGTTTCTTCTTATCTTCATTCTTATCCATAATATGTTGAATGGTTGTTTCAGTCAAATCAATATTATCGATTTGATCATCAATTCGACTTCCTCTTCTTGATTTGGGTCTATGAGAAGGTGGTGATGATGATTGATTGATTGGTATAGTAGTAGTAGATGGGATAGTATCATCATTGATTGATATAGGTGTATCAGCTAATGGTGAATCTCTTGATAATGAATGAGATGATAGAAGAACTACAGCAGGTACAGATGGATGATGTCGTTGTGATGGAGATGAATGATGTTGTTGATATGATGATGGTATTGATTGATTCATTCCATCTATTCCTCCATCAAATGAAGCTTCTTTAGGTAATTGAGATGGATCACATCCAAACATTAAACGAGCTTGTCTATCACTCATTACATGAGGACGAGTTATTGTCACAAATGATGTTTCTTTCTGAATGAATACATTGAGAACTTGAGTACTGTATCTATATGTTAAGTACCTCAACTGGTTCCTCTATTACAGTATTCATTCCTCCATTTGGATGATTATTGATTGTACCATAATTGATTGATTTCTTCTTCTCATTCTCTTTATCAATCATCTGAGATTCTTCAGTTGCTTTCTTCTTCTTTCTCTTTTGACAATCTCTGAATTGAAATGAATAGATAGAAAATGTGATGGATATGTTTGGTTTCTTTACCTATATAGTCTATATCCTCCAATAATATAACAGATAACAAAGAAGGTTCCAACAATAGACACAAATACAATCAATCTTGTATTATCTTTTCCTTCTTTTGGTTCTTGTTCTGATTGATTGGATGATATAATAGTAGATGGTATATATCCTTCATCTCCTCTTCCATCTACTTTACCAACTCTTACACTTTGTATTCTTATTCCTCCAAGTACCCGAGATAATGGGGCACGTTGACTACCAAGGATGAACTTAACCTATAATAAATATGAATGAATAGATGATTGAATGGATTGATAGATGATACCTTGACAGGATCAAGTATATCATTGGGAGTGAGATGGGATGCTTTAGATAGTGTAGAAGTCTTGATAACGTTGAATAGAATACGAGTAACATTGAGTGGTTCAGATTGTAGTCGTAGAATCAATACATTGTCCTGAGTAATAAGAGGATCATCTCGATCCATACCATATATTATATCATCATGAGGTGATGAACTCTGAATACACTCTACACTATCTATATTGTGTATATGACGTCATCATTGATATATTATTGATTGATTGATTGAATGATTGAATGAATGAATACCTCATTCAATCGTAATCCTAATCCAGGACATTGATTTGTATTCTTTTCACAATCATTTGATATAATATTAGCTATTCGTCTCTTGAAATACTTTTCATATTTCTCTCCAGTGGATAGATTAGATGAGAAGTTAACATGTCTCACTCTCATATCAACAGATGGCAATGAATCAACCTACAAGTATATCTATATATTATTACTATTATGATGATAGTGATAAATAGATGAAGAGGTAATGGACCAACAGGTGTTGTCGTTCACTTTTTCTATATCTTTCATCTACACTCTTCTCTTCTCTTCTCTTCTCTTCTATTCATCTTTCTACTATCATCATCTATCTTTCGAAGTGAACTCTATCCCTTCTTAACTTCTAACCACTGTCCATTGACTAGAAGAAGAAGAAGAAGAAGAAGAGATTATGAATAGAGAAAGAAGAAAGAGTAGAAGTGGATTAACTCATGAAGAAGTTCTTTTAAAGAAAGAGAAGAAGAAGAAGGATGATGATAGAATACATATAAGAGAGGAATGAGAAGTATCTATATCCTTTACATGAATATTATTCTCTCTCACAATCGGCTCTTTACTACTCTATTCTACTTTTCCTTACTCTAAATGATTCTATTACATAGCTATCAGTACGAGAAGTAGAAGGATAAGAAAGCTAGAAGGAGAAGGGGAGAGTCTGAAATCCTCTCCTTTTCTTCTTCTCCTTCTCTTCTTCTTTAGATGTAGCCCTCATCCCTCATCGTTTTTGCTTTTCCTATGGCAGAGTTATCGGGAAACCAAAGAAGGATGAAGAGAAAGGAAAGAAAGAACGACTCATATTTTTCCCTTTCCTCTTTCTATTCTCTCCCTCCTCTCCATCCATCCCTCTATCCATGCTTTCTACTCTTAATAGAAACAAAACAGAGAGAATAGAAGAGTAAAGGAATATATTCCTTTCTTCTTTCATTCTCATATTGTTATATATACTATATTGTTGTTATCTTGATAGTCTATTGAAATACCTTGTCTATCTATCTATTCTTTAGGGACTAATTGTTATCCTCCTCTATCTATCTATCTATCCAGTCTTCTCACTACATCTTTATCTATTCTATCTCTCTTCATTGAAATGAACATGTGTAGAGAGAGAAGAATAAAGAGGACGTCGTCAGGTATTGACGAATAGAAGAATGAAAGAGAAGCTGAAGGAGAGGGAGAGGAAAGAGTGAAGTGGAAAGGAAGTAAAGAGAAGAAGAAGAAGACAACGAAGTATGAAGATGATGAAGAAGGAAGGAAATGAATAACCATGGATATGATGAATGATGATTACCTTTATGATGGAAGAACATGGAGGAATTGATGGAGATGGAGGGGGAAGGGATGGAGATGTTTCATTCTGACAGATACATTTATAATCTGTATCTATATTGCATATGAAGAATGAAGATGAAGATGAAGAGATGATAGGTAGATGAAGTAGTAGAAGAATGATAATAGAATAAGAAGGGATAGATAGATAGACACGGCGGGAGGATATCCCCCCGCCGAGTCGTCTATCCATTATAATGAATGGAGTGATTAGATTAGATGAATAGATGAAGATGATGAAGGAATCATTCCATGACTTAAAATGACTAGATGAAGAGAGAAGAAAAGAGAGAGATAGATAGATAGACTCCTCCCATTTCTCCCCTCCTTCTTCCTATCCTTCTTCCTCTCTCTCTCTACTCTCTTTTCACACACACAACATTACTCGTGGATGTGGTCTATTCGATATTAGAAGGAAGAGGGACAATAATATAGAGATATCAATACATTATCATATATCTAATATCAAATCAATCATTCATTCATTCCAGTAAACTCTTCAAATGAATCACATTCATTAATAATGTACTTGTATTCAGGTTTTCCATCAGTAGGCAAATCGACTCTTCTATCTAATCTAGCAGGAGTATATTCTGAAGTGGCTGCATATGAATTCACCACTCTTACTACCGTACCTGGTGTTATTAGGTATACTGTAATCTTTATCATTTATTCATTTACTGTAGATATGAGCTGTGTAATGTAGTGTTGTAGATACAAAGGAGCAAAGATTCAATTGTTGGATCTTCCTGGAATTATTGAAGGAGCCAAGGATGGAAAAGGAAGAGGAAGACAAGTTATTGCAGGTATGGAGTATAGATAGAGAATATATAGGATTGAGAGAGGAGGATGGAAGGGAGGAGGGAATAGGAAGACTACTTCTTCTTCTCTTGTGCTTTTCTTTTCTCTCTAGGGGATGTTGAAGAGAAAAAAGAGGATAGATAGATGGGATAAAAGATTAAGTGAGATAAGAGAATATAGAGTAATAGAGTATATGAAGTATGATAAAGTGTTAGATGATCCCATTATATCTTCCATCTCTTCATCTATTCATTCATATTGTCTATCTCTCTCTCACTCTTTCATCTACTTTAAGAGTATATACTCATTTCCTTTTCCTTCATATTGAGATGAAGTAGAAGAAGAGAAGCGTAGAGTTGGAAAGGATGAATGAATAGTCACTATATTGAATAGAATGAATACTTCTGTATGACTGAGGAATGAATGCTCAACTCTCTCCCCTCCCCTCCCCTCCCCCTTTCCTTTTCTCAGTCGAGACATATTTGATGGATGATTGAGAGACGTGTGAAGTATGAAATATATGTATAAATATATGAGAAGAATAAGAGTGTATATAGGTTATATTGAATTGATATGAAATCATTCATAAACCATTCCTTCTATTCTCCTTTTATTCTATTCTTTCTCTTTTATGTAGAGTCTTGTGTATTTATCTTGTATGCATTCAGAATAATAAATGATGGGATAGAGAGGAAGAAGAAGAAGGAGGGGATTGGGAACGGAAAGGATAGAGTGAAATCATATCTATTTCATTTGAATCAATAAAAGTTAATTGAGAATAGGATATGATATAGATAGAATATATTGATTCCTTAATTTAATAATGTAATATATCTTGTTTACAGTTGCCCGTACATGTTCTCTCATTCTAATTGTATTGGATGTTATGAAACCATTACAACATAAGAAACTTATCGAGTAAGTTGATAGATAGATGAAGGAGTACTGTAATTGATTGATTGATTAAGATATGAATTGGAAGGATTTGGTATTCGGTTGAATAAACAACCACCAAATATTGCATTTAAAAAGAAGGAAAAAGGAGGACTTAATCTGACTTGTCTCGTTTGTTCATACCTATACTCTATATGATTCATTCATTCATTCAATTCCATTATAGGTTCCTCAATCTGAATTGGATAATGATATAGTGAAGACCATTCTAGCTGAATATAAGATTCATAATGCTGATATCACATTGAGATATGATGCCACTGCTGAAGATCTTATTGATGTTATTGAAGGAAATAGAGTAAATTAACTATATATTGATTGATTGAATCGATCTATTTATCTCTGTAGGTATACATTCCATGTATCTATGTACTCAATAAGATTGATCAGATCTCTATTGAAGAATTGGATATCATCTACAAGGTATTCAGTCTATTATATATTTATCTATTCCCATTGGGGGGGGGGGGGCAAACGATATGTATATATGTAATGATGGTGTGATTGATACTATGCTGTATATTGTGCATAATACCGTCAAAACGAAAAAAGTGAAACATTTGTCAAAAATTTTGACAAAAGTTCACAAGATTTTGAAAATTTTGAATCATGATATCTAAATGGGGTTGCTATTTTTTATTTGATAATAGGGTATTTGAGCATCTCTGAGCTTGTCTAATTTACCTGTGAAGAATAATTTTGAAATAAATCACAGTGAACGCTGTTTTGTGAAACTGGTATACGGTAGGATTTTCTACAGTATACCACTTTTGCAGCCTGATCTTTGACTAGATCCAAACAGTGCAAATTCGCTATAGGAAATCAGGTAATGCTATATATAACCATTATTAGACGAAAAAGCTCGATGGCAGCAGTTTTACAGTAAGATTCTACAGTATGCTACAGTATACCAATTCTGCTGTGGAGCGTTCCCGATTAATTTTTTCACTTTTGTCGTGCATAACTGCATTAGGCAAACACATCCACAATGAAAAACCTTAGATAATACATCATCAAGATGTTTAAAAATGCTCAAACAGGGAATCTTCTGAACTTTTGTCAAAATTTTTCAATTTTTTTGAAAAATGTCACTTTTTTCGTTTTGACGGTAGGAGCTATTTTTTTGTCTTGAAAACGTACTTTATTTATGGTAAATAAGAAATAAATAATAATGTGTTCTATATTGTATCATACATAATGTATTATAGATTCCTCATTGTGTTCCAATCTCTGCCCATCACAAATGGAATTTCGATGATCTACTTGATAAGATGTGGTTATATCTCAGTCTCATTAGAACGTATGTCCATGTATTCAATCAATTTGATCTTTGATCTCTTTATAGTTATACAAAACCAAAGGGTCAATTACCTGATTATGCTTCTCCAATTGTATTGAAATCTGATGCGAGAAGTGTTGATGATCTATGTCTTAAGATTCATAAAACACTACAGAAGGACTTTAAATGGTATACATTGAATCAATCAATAGATAGAGATAGTATTGATTGATTGTAGTGCTCTTGTATGGGGAAGTTCAGTGAAGCATAATCCACAAAGAGTAGGAAAGGAACATGTTCTCAATGATGAAGATGTAGTACAAGTTGTTAAGAAGTATGTTCATCTTTATCTATTCAATAGCGTTGATATAATGATTATATTATAGGATATAATCATTCTTCATTCATTTCTTATCATCTAAAAGTATGTGTTTGATTTATCCCCGTTGATTGAAACATCTTCACCAGTAATCATATATTCCTCTCTAAATATAGATATTTCATTGTCTCTCTTTTAATTAAATGTTAAATGTTGTTCTGTTTATGTTTGTTATCTTCTCTTCGTTATCTGCTATCATTCTTTTTGTCTCTCATTCGTTTCTCGGATAAATGGATATTGGGTGAATGAATAATCGATATGTCTTATTCAAATGATGAGACGTTGATTCGTACAATCTATATCTATATAGCTAGAGTATTATACAGTAATGGATAGATTGATTAAGATGTCATCATCATCATCATCTTTACGTAATGAAGATGATGATTTCTTTGGTATTCAATATATACAGTCATCATATGAGAATAAATCAAATGAAAAGGAGAAAAGAGTAATAGATAATAATGAAAGTGTATCAAAGGTACCCTAATGGTTACAAATATGAATATACTGTAATATATTTGATTGTAGAGAGTAATTAGTAATAGAGATGATATTGATGAGAATGAATTATCTAAAATGGATGGAACTGATTTCATTGATGCTTCATTCTTCCCTGAATTGAGAGATAGAAGAAGAATAGATGAGAATATGAAGATGATGAAAGGAAATGAAGAAATAAGAGATATATGGGAAGAACAATACTTCAATAGAGAAGAAAGAATAGATAGAAGTATAGGGTATGCTACTGGGATGGGCGGGACTTCACTTATAGTTTCAACTTTTCATTCTTAATATTTCTTTACTCGATTTTTCGAACAAAATTGGACCCCTGGAAAACGGAGAAATTTCCCGCCCAATGAAATAGACCAATGAAGTGTATTCTAATATATGTAGAGATATTTAAGTGATGAACATATTGGAATGGATAATGAATCGAGTGATACACATACTATGAATACTATCAGAAGGAATACTGAGAAGAAAAAGAATAAGAAAGTTCAGGTTAATAATATCAATGTGAAATAATGGAATGAATATTGATTATATTATAGAGTATATCATTAGTAGATGATTCATCATATTCATCTGGATTAGATGATATCAGATCTCAATTCATTCCATTTTGGAATATGAATAATGATCAATTGATAGATCATCTGTCTAATTGTATTGTATACAATGATGGTTAATATAATTTATATTGTATTCTTGATAACATCTTTTCATTTAAGGAAATATGTTAGCATTGGATAAACCATCAGGATTAGCTTATTCTGGTAGTAATGATAATAGTAAACCACAATTAGATAGATTAATTAATGCAATTAAGGTAAGATTATATTGATTGATTGAATTCATTTGATCTTTGATCTTTCAGAATCGTCTTCTACCCAAATGTGAAAGATTGTATACAGTACTGACATTAGATCGATCATGTTCTGGTATCGTTCTATTTGCTACGTAAGTAATTACTATATCTATATATCAAAAAACAATACTTGATTACAGTACTTCTCTTCTCAAGAGTGAACTACAAGAAAGACTTCGTAATGGAGAAATCATTGTGGTCAGTTATAAAACTACTTATCTTTATGTTATTTATCGTATTATCATAAAGTTCTTAGAAAACTAATCTATTATGTGAGATCTCTTCTATGTAATCTAATCTCTTATTCATTATAGAGATCATGTGGTATTGTTCGTGGTAAACTACCTAGTAATAATATTTCAATTCAAACTCCATTGATGAAATCAACTAAGAATGGACAATTAAAGGTATATTCATATTGTATTTGAATGTATTGATTGATGATATTATAGTTATATGGAGCAAAAGAAGGAGAGAAAAAAGGAATGAAATTGAGTACAAAAGTAAAGGTTGAAAAAGGAACAGAATCACATTCATTGGTTGATATTGAGACAACATCTGGTATCATTTATATTATAGTTATTATCTTAATAATTGTATAATATAAAGAAGTATCACATCAAATTCGTTGTCATCTTTCATTATGTGGTTCACCTCTAATAGGAGATAATGTATATGGAGGAAAGAATGGACAACCAATGAGATATCCATCACAAGTATATTCATTGATCTATTCATATTGATTGTATTGATTCATTATAGATATTGGAAGCTCTTCAATTATCACGTAATCAATCATCAAAACTTCCAATGTTTCTTCATAGAAAAGAGGTTTGTTCATTCTCTCCATTCATTCATTCATTCCCCTTATAGATCTCTATTCCATCAATAATCTCAACTCGTCCCAATATTTCCATTCAATCTCCTCTTCCTTCTCATTTTGTATATGCTCTGAAGAAGTTATCACTTCTCAAAAGAAGATGATTAATATATGATCAAAGATCTCGTGAATAGACTTTAGTTATTCTTGATTAGTTGTTATTCTTTCTTGTATATTGTTGATTCATTTTTATAAATACTTATTTTTAAACGTGAAATTCATTGAGTGAAGAAATGTCGGTTTGTTCCGAATGACTATCTCTGATATAATCTGAGTAATATTTGAACTATGGGTATCTATTATATATTTAGAATGATAGATGGAGGATATATATGGGTGAATAGACCAAGTTGTTCATATAATACAAATGATTATCATTCTATCATTCCACTCAAATGTAATCCTTCACTTTTATCATTTCTTATTCATTCTATTCAATATGATCAATCTCCCATTTCTCTATATTATCGTAAGAAGAAAGGAATATCATCTGATCAAGTTAGTCATTTGTCTTATTCTATTCTATTCTTTTAATATATCATCATTGTAGCCATTATCCTATCGTATCCGAGTAGATGGAGGTACTCCTATTGTATCGATTTGTATGTCATGGTATGAATACCATACTCTATCAATCAATATATCGTAATCTTCATTGTAGGGAGATTCGTATTCATTCATTATTTCTAAAGTATTTAGACTTAGAAAGAACAATGTGGACATTATCAACATTGGGAGGAGCATATTCAGCCTTAGCTGATTATGATATTGCTCATGTTTGTATTCTATATTCATATAAATTGTAGATTGATAATATTATAGACTAAAGTAGCTCATGATATATCACTTCGTCAATTAAGAATAGCTCGAGTATTACAAGATCCAATAACTGAAGCTAGATGTTGTTTATATCTTGCATTATCTCATGCACAACAAGGATATACTAAAGAAGCTATGAAGATTGTCAAGTTAGTCATCTTTATCTAATCAATATATGATCATTGAATCTATTATAGGATAATAATTGGAATAGGAAAAAGGAAGAAGTCAACACTTTTATCAGCATGTTCACAAGGAATATTAGCTAAGATTCGATCAATTGAAAGTGAAATGAAAGCTAATACTTATCAATTGATGAGTAAATAATATCTTCATTTATGATTATATTTATTTTTGTACATTTTACAATTGAATTTCCCTGTTAATGTTATTCTACGAGTTTGATAGATAAAGATTAGTATATGTCTATCAGATTTTGTGTATACTAATGGCTCTTTCCCATCATGATATCTATTTTCCATTTCACTATTGCTACTACTCAAGAAGAAAAAGAAGAATTCTAACGTATTTTTGTAATTGTGAATGAATGTGTTTGTTTAGATCTCTCTGTCTTTTCCTAATGGAAGTAGCATCAATACACAATGGACACAATAATATAGAAGGAACATCATCATCATCTCGAATATCTACTTCATATAATGAATTCTCTCGTTTAACTGGAGATCCATTGAGATCATCTAAGAAGTTTGTACCATGGGAACCATATAAAGCAGCTAATGGAAAAGAGAAGAATGAATGGAATGAACCTCCATCTACTATACCTACTCTCATACCATATACATCTAATAAGTAAGATTTTATGGAAACTCAGATCGATTAGGTACTTTTGGAAAACATTCATAATCAGCATCGAAAACTAGTAGTGAATCTATTAGTGATGATATTGTCATCTCATAAGACGAGGACGAGTTGAGACTCGTCACTTGAGTAAGAATGCGCGTAGATCATTATTGATTTGTAGAGACGGAATATTCAACGGTGTTAGTTATACCAAGGAATGGAAATTAATATTTAATTACAGTATCATTCATTCTTATTTTTTCCTTTTCTCCCATCATTTGTAGTAACGAAGTCTCGATGTCTACCTATTAATAGTTTCGATGTTCGGCTACCTTTCGATTTTGGCAGAATTTCTGTTCAGAGTGAGGAAAAATGAACTTGGTGTCCATGCCCGCGCAGAAAGGGGCGGAGCTTCATATCGTTTGTTGGAATCGAGCTTTTCATAATATTCTTGGCGTCTGGCTTTTGTGATCGTTTATGATAAACTTAATTTTTCCTTCTATCTAATTAATCTACTCCCATTCTCATTTTGTATTTGAAGTTTCAAATGTAGAAATGTTATCTTTGATCATTTGTAGTAACGAACATAAGGAATTTGTATTGGAAGGAAATCGATTGGTTGATGGAAGAAAAGAAAGATTGAAAAATAATGAATTAGATGAGGTTAGTTTATTTTTTTAGTAATGAATGAAACAATGGATTTATTAATTAATTGATCATTCATTTGTTCAGATAGAGGAATTAAGAAAAGAAAACAAAATATTAGAATGTCAATTGATAGAAGAGAAGAGACGAGGAGAGGTATATTTATTGTATTGTTTGATTAGAATAATATATTGATTGAAGGAATTACGTCGAGTAATGAATGCAACAATGGATAATGATGTAGTGGAATATGTGAAGAGTATGTCGAATGATAAAGTTAGATTAGCATCTATGATTGAAGATTATTCTAAGAAGGTTATTATTATCCTTCATCTATATCAATCAATTAGATGTTTTAGTTAGCAATTGATATGGATAAAGTAGAAAGTCTATCAATAGAAAGAGATATATGGAGAGCTAAGTTTCTTGCTATGGCAGTTCGTGCTGATGAAGAAGGAACAAGAGCAAGTAGAGCATTATCGATTGCTATTGCAGCACAACGATTCTTATCAGAGGTTAGATTACAGTAATCATCTCTTTATTGATTGATTCATTAGATCTCATCATATCTACCATCTCCATATTCAACTCGTGCAATAGATCTATCAACTCGTTCTCTATCTCATTTATTTTCTCGTTCTCCATGTGATGATAGAATATGTAGACGTGATCCAATATATTCTAATATTACTATTACTTGTTGTTCCAAATGTGCAGGCAGAGAGATCTATCTATTATAGGATACCATTAACCCTCTAATAATCTCACTTTACCATACTAACCTTACTGATGATACTGAACAAATGTACATTTAATCTATTTTGACTGTGATATTCTCTTGTATTTATTGGTTGTGACTTGTGAATAGGCAATTGTGGTACTAACAACAAATACTTGTATGATATAGTATTATGTGAATGTATAATGAATGATATGATCATTTCATTTATGTATCGAAGTTCCATTCAACAAACAGATTATTCATCTATCATTAATGGACAAAAGAACAAACAAAATGTATGTACAATCAAAGATGAAATGAAAGCAGGAATAGATTGATTAAAACTATTAGATAGTTTAAATGTAGTAAAAGGTGACACTGGGATGAAAATGGTGAATGAGGGGAAAGAAGAAAGCCGTTATCTATCATGAAAGATGATACGGACCCATATTTATAATGATTCATTCAATGACTATATCTATTTACAAACGAGTATTGCAATATATATATTTCTCTCTTTTCTCTCTCTTATATTTCTTCACATATATACTGATAAATGTATAGGATGTATAATTTTTAAAAAAAATGAAGTGATTTCATTGCTGAACATCAGTCATTTCAACATCTTGTAATTCTCCATCTTCACCTTCTTTATGATATGGTTCATTACGCCTAAATATCAATACAATCATATTTCTACAAATAATAATAACACTAATGATAATCTTACCAAGTGTTTATATTAGATAGTACAATATTAGCAAGATTCTTTGTATCTTCCAATACATTTGGTTGTGAAACTAATTGAATAAGAAGTATCTCTCCTCCTTCATCCACAACATATCGACAGTACTTATTACCATCTGTTGTTGTCAAATTGGCAAGAGCCCATACTGCCCAATGCTGCAAATATCATACATTATATTTTGACTGCTCAAGATCAAAGATCAACAATCAAAAAATATTATTCAAATCAATCAACATCAGAACATATATTTCTCTTTTCTCTCTAATTATTTGTCTCATTTCGTGGATATGCATGTTAACATAATATAAGTCATAATGAGTTGTAAAAGGGAAGGATTACCTGACTGGCATAAGCATCATAATGGGGAATCAATCGAAGAATTGGACGGAATGATCGATAATTAATAAATCGACGAGTATCCAATTTCCATTCAGAACAAGACTACAATAATCAATCAATTGAATCAATCAATAACAATCAATAAATATATAATACCTTCATAATAGCTTCCATAACATCTTCTCTCTTAACTTCAACTCCTTCCCATGATCTATCTCCATCACTCACAAGATGAGCTAATACTCCTGCTGAATTGTAGCTGATCTCAATTGAATCATCCACCAGTTTCAATAGAGTACTGTAATCATATCAATCAATGAATACAATCAATTAGAATAGAAATGACATACCAGAATATATTGATATATGAATCCTTCATGAGTTGACATCGAAGAACATCAACTTCAGCTATATTTCCTATCAATCCCATCATATTACGTACCTCAAGAATAATAATGATAATAGAAAAGAAGGAATAGAGAGATAAACTAACCAATTCTCGTTCACTTCTAAATGCATCAAAACATTGTTCAAATAAATGTAATCCATTTGCAGATAGAAATCGTTCACAATTTAATGGAGTTTCATCAGTTATATTCCATAAGAAACTCCATCCAACTTCCATTACATCATCACATACATTTGCATCCAATTTACGTTTGATTTGTTGAAGAATCATCTAATAGAATGAAGAAGAGATTAGAAGATAATATATTAATATGAATAAATACTTCGATTGCACCAAAACTTCCAACTTGAATCTTTTGATCTCCTTCTACATGACATGCCATTGAATTAAGTAAGAATACAACTATTCTTTGAGTTAAAGAATCACCATTATGATGTTGAAGTACTGTTACTAATAGAATAGCTAATCGACTGAAACATTCATTCATTCATTAATCAAAGTACACAATATATACATACCTATAGTCGAAAAGAATCTCTTGAGGTATTTCAAATTGACATAGAGATAGACAACAATTTCTAACCATTACTTGTTCTTCCATATGCGTTTCCATTCCTATAATGAATCATAAACTATATAGATACATTAATACAATGTATACCTGATAGTAAAGCACCAACTACTCTTCTCTTTGTATCTCTATTCATATTCACTTTACGTATTATATAAAAGAGTGAGGCCGAACCTATAATGAATCATCTAATGCATATTCTATCTCGATGAGAACAGATATAATATATTGAATAGATAGATACAAACCAGCTATTTGTAATGTAGAATCAGGTAAATGATCAGACATTGCTTGTAAAACAAGATGAAGAGCTTCTGTATGTCTGAAGAGATGTATATGATCCAAGTCATAATAGATATACAATACCTTGTTAATGGATTATTATTACCAAATCTATACAATTGATATGATTCATTGAGTACTGCTTGAAGAAGACCAGCACGTGATGAATAAACACGAAGAGCATTGATTACCTGATTAGATCATATATGATAGATGGAATAGAATGGAATGGAATGAATAGATAGATAGAGATACCTGATCTTCAGTTGCATCTCCACTGATATGTTTAGCAGGAATAGAACCAAAATGACTGGCACTATCACAATTGAATAGACCAAGGAATTCAAGTGGACGAGATAAGAAACGAAGACCATAGATATCACAATTGATATTACCACGACTATAATGATATAATGAGATAATGATATCACTGAATAGAATATATGATCGTACCCTTCACGATTAGGCCAATCAGAATGACTTGGTTGTACTGCGAGATTAGTTGAAGATATATCAAGATATGATAGATGAGGAAGTGAAGTTACAATCTTATATAGACATGTTGCAGGACGAGGATACGTTCCACTATCACGATTACATTGAGATATATCCAATGTACTGAATACAATATCAATATGAATAGATTGATAGAGAGATAAGAGATAGACTTACACCAACTGGGAGAGTTCACATATATTATCAAGAGCTTTGTATAGATCAGGAACATCATAAAGAATCAATCGAGTAAGAGAAGATTGAGGACGAAGAGAACGAAGATCATCCAACTATAGAATAGATAGATAGAATAGATGAATAGATAGATAGAATAGATGAATAGATGAAGAGATGTATACCTTAGTCCAATATGATAAATCAAGTGATTGCAAATGAACAATTGGATCAAGTAATCGATGTAATATATCATTCATATTATCTCCAGATGATGAATGATTATCCATATCTTCTATTCGTCGTTGAGCCTATACACAATCAATCAATATATAATGATATAAACTATAATAAATGAAATAATACTATTGTATTGTGACTTACTCGTGGATCTTTTGATAGATTCAGATGATTTACGTTAACACATAAATTAGTCAATGGAGGATATTCATCTTCATCTTCACGATTCTGAAATGAATGCATGAATGAATGAATAGAGGAGATACGAATATGAGATGGAATGTCAACTAACATAAATATAAAGGAAATAATGAAATGATCAATCAATAAACTCCTCTATCTCAAGTTTTAGCCTAATGGCATAAGTAGTATTACACAATAAATTAAATGATATATATTTCTTAGATTGAATACCTTATCATCATTTCCTCCTGTACATGCTCCTATTGATTGAATTGCTTCTGCTGCTCTTCCCTTCAATTATTCATTCATCAACAATTACAATATTTACAATTCTTAATCATATAATATTAAATGATCTAATAAACATACAGGTAGATCTTCTTCTCCTAATACAGGAACATTTCTTCCTTCTAATCCAGCTGTACCCAATTTACGTCTGAAACGACAATATTACAATATAATCACATTAACATCTACTATATCTACTCATCATCTACATTATATCATCATCACTTCTTTCTCATCATAACAAAATAATGAATGAAATAATCAATGAATATTCTACATAGTATAGGATAAGTAATATCATAAGTGGGCGCGCTTGGGGAAAGGCTATGCGCAAACCGGGGAATTGTAAGACAGGGCTATGCACATGGCCTATTTTTATCATATTTGACTGGAAATGTTCTAATTGTTGCGAGGCAAAGCTATGCGCAAGGCCCCGCAACAGAAGGCAAGGCTGTGTGCAATAAAAATTCGTTTTCACGCGCCCACCTATGAGTAATATGTACCTTCTTCGTTTTGTATTTGCTATGACTCCTTCATATGAAGTCAAATGAAGAGATTTCAATTTAGGAAGAAGATTAGTCTTTGATTCACAAAGAATTTGAAGAAATGATGCTGATAGTCCCTTCAATCAGATCAATCAATAACATCAATGTAATAATGGATACGGTATCATATCAATTCTCATGACATATCAATTCATTGGATAATAAATGCTATACAATATGATACTCACCCATGAATTAGTTATTTCAATATCAGTCAATCTATCTCGATGAGCATTCAAAAGACGACACAAAAGAAATGCATCACTGTCACTATCCGTCACTATAATCAATAATCAATTAATAATCAATCAATAATATATATAAATGTTCAACTCACGAGTTATCTTCAAGGATGAAAGAGGAAATCGTTCTCCATTAGTGAAATAATCCAATGGACCTGATACTGAAGAGTATTTCTAAATGAAATGATATTATTGATTGATTAGAATAGAATAAAAGACGAGATAAACATACGGTAGATGGAGTTCCTTTGAATAGATTAGAGTATATGGCATGAGATGCAGGAAGAGGAAGATTAAGATTCCATTGATTGATTAAATGAAGTAATGATTCATTCTCAACTATTGTAAGAGCTGATAAGGATACAAGAGATGGAGATGATAGAGGAATATCCTCCCCCATAGATAGATATAAGATGAGAGACAATCGATTGTGATGAGATGATACCTGTAATCAATACATTGAATAG
This sequence comes from Parapristionchus giblindavisi, assembly GCA_943737045.1. Classification (NCBI taxonomy): domain Eukaryota; kingdom Metazoa; phylum Nematoda; class Chromadorea; order Rhabditida; family Diplogasteridae; genus Parapristionchus; species Parapristionchus giblindavisi. The sequence goes on along the minus strand of CALSFV010000306.1, from coordinate 175,041 downwards.
AATGAATAGATAGAGTAGATAGTGAATGGAATGATAAGTGAAATGATATGAAATGAAAGAATATAAAGAAGGAGATGATGATAATCATGTGAAGAGATCAAGTGATGAGATAAGAATAGATTGGAACAGTTGGAGATGAGAAGAGAGGAGAGGGAGAGGGAGAGAGGAGGAAGAGATGGAATGACAAAGTGCAGAATAAGAACAAGTGATACTAGAGATAGAAGAGAATGATGAATATGAAGGAAGAGAAAGAGAAGAGAAATGGATAATGAGAAGCTAGAGAATGAAATGAATAGATGGTCTATATTCATAGATGATACTTCTCCATTCATTCATGATCATATGAGTGAAGGAAGAGATATAGAGAAGAAGAAGAAAAAGAAGAAAATGGAATCGATTTGAGTGTCTCCCAACACACTCACGTGAGTAGTAGACAAGGGATGGAGAAGGAGAGGGAGAGGGAGAAGGAGGGAGAGAGAGAGGGAGAGGGAGAGGGAGGGAGAGAGATACGAGAGATAAAATGGAATGGAACTTCCTATCCATCAATGCAAACTAAAAAGAAGGGAAAGAAATAATAAGCACTATATAATAAGAGAGTAAAAGAAGAAGAATAGAATGAATTCATTCTTATTCTTATACACAATACTTCTACATATTCTTCTTTTTCTTCTTTATCGAGTAAAAGAAGGACTCCAAATTGTAAAAGAAGAAGGAAAGAATCAATAGCCAATGTGGATAGAGAAAGAGAAAAGGACTAAAGGAATTGAAGAGAAGAAAGAATAATGAGAGACCAGAGGGAGAGGGAGAGAGGGAGAGGGAGAGGGGGAGGGGTGGAGAGAAGGAGAGGGAGAGAGGAGCAATGTGGGAGAGGGAGAGATGGACAAGTACAATATGAGAGGAAGAATATGTAAACTAGATGAAGGGGATCGAGGAGATGGACGATGAAAGAGGAAGGAGGAAGAGAAGGATAGATGACATAGATGATTAGTTTATGATAGAAAAGAAGATTCAAGAGAGATTAGTCTTGTAATGTGTACATATACATCATGAAGAAGTTATGAGAACATTGGTGAGAGAAGGAGAGGGAGAGGGAGAGAAGGAGAGGGAGAAGAAGGAGAGGGAGAAGAAGGAGAGGGAGGGGTGGGAATTGAGTGGTGGTTAAATCTTCTTCTTCTTCATTCATGTGACTATCTTCCTATGTTTTCTATCAATTGAATAGAGAATGAAAAAAGAAGTAAAAGAAGAATGATAAAAGTGATGAAATAGAATGAAGAACGATATAATGAAGAGAATGAAGAGAAAGAGATAGAGATAGAGAGATGATGAAGGAATAGACCACTCTAGAGGACATCAGCTGTGAAGACATGTGAAGAGATCGAATGAGACATAGACAAGAGGGAGAGGGAGAGGGAGGGAGAGGGAGAGGGAGAGGGAGGGAGAGGGAGAGAGAGAGGGAGAGGGAGGGAGAGGGAGAGGGAGAGAGGGGGAGAGGGAGGGAGAGGGAGAGGGAGAGAGAGGGAGAGGGAGGGAGAGGGAGGGAGAGGGAGAGGGAGAGAGAGGGAGAGGGAGGGAGAGGGAGGGAGAGGGAGAGAGAGGGAGAGGGAGAGGGAGAGGGAGAGGGAGAGGGAGAGGGAGAGGGAGAGGGAGAGGGAGAGGGAGAGAGAGGGAGAGGGAGAGGGAGAGACATCGTTAGATGACACTCCTCTTCGTCATCGTTAGAGTCTATCGATATACTCCATTATATTGAATCATGATAATGAATCCCATGAGAGAAATAGAATATATGTAATAGAGATATAGAGAATATGAATGAATCCAAATGATAAAAGATATCATAGATATACATATCTATGATAATGATATGAAGATTACAGATAAGTATTCAATGGAATATTAGAACCCATTTGACCTCAATGTCAAGTTTAGTCAAATAAGAAAAAAATGTTTATTATGAATGAATGTGACTTGAAGATAAGAATACAATTGAAACACGTAGATTACATAGCTATAACCGAATGAAAAGGGAGAGGGAGAGGGAGAGGGAGAGGGAGAGGGAGAGGGAGAGGGAGAGGGGGAGATGGAGAGGGAGTCACTTACTTATATTGTATAGTAATTGATAAGAATACAGCTAACCGGAAGTTTTTATAAAACAACAAATAAAATGAATGTTATGAACTATTAATACACTATCTACAGTAATAAATCTAATGATAGATCAATCATGCAATTATGTAGAAGTAAAGAATGAATGAAAAGTAGAAAGAATGAACAAAGTAGATAGATATATTAGTGTACTTTATTGAATACACCATACATATTGATTAATACTAAGAATAAACATAGAATGAGAGGGCCAATGATAGCTCCTTGTAGTCCCAACCAATACATTCCACCTATGATAGATAGACCTGTCACATATGGATGAATACCTCTGAAATGAATTATAATCAATCAATATTATTATGAATACTGTATCAATCATATCAATCACTTACTTCACTTCTGAATAAAACTTTCCATCTGCAAATGCAAGAGGAGCAAATGAGAAGACTGAAAGGAGATATTGATTGATACGACTTATCGATTGATTGATTGAATGAATGAATAAACATACAAGTGAATAGAATAGCAGCAGTTCCTTCTGATCTAACCAACCATAATTCAATAACTCCTACTATACAAACTGTCCATGGAGCCATTATAGGAATGGCTGCGAATAATGAAGCTAACACTGAAATATATGAATAGATATTATGATAGATGATAGATGAAGTTACTTGATGGTATGAAGACAATGTTAAGATCAAATAGAGAATGAACAAAATATGTATAGAGTCCATAGAATGCAGCCATCTTACATGATAGACCAAATACTCCACTTAAATCATTCAATATCATTAGAATAGATCAAGATATATCAACTTACAAGATTGAATCTTCAATAGCAATAGTAAATCCATGAGCTTTATCACTAACTCCACCAGGTATGAGATTACCCATTTGTGATAGTAGTTCGAGAGGTAACCATCTCTCCCCTGATGAGGCTAAGAGATAGTAAACCATTGTCAGAAATACTACCTGAAGTATATGATATGATATGAAGGATAGATAGATATGACAAACCAGAGCTATGAAGAAGTTGAGCATATCCATTCCAAATGATAGAATAAGTGAAGTAAATGATAGAAGTAATGATGATAATAATGATACATTCAATATGAATATAGCCCATACTGATTGAGCTATCTATATATTGAATAGATAGAATGGAATAGATTGAATAAATTAATGAATACCCCCATAAGTGTATCTATATTCTCCTTGATTATCAATGTTATCTCTTCTTTCATTGCACTCAAATCTGCTGCTCCTCTCACTTGAGCTAACCAATCCTTTCCCTCTCTATAAAGATCAAAGATCAATCCATTAATCAATACTATCATACAGTATACCTTCCAGATATAATCTCACTCTTTGATATATTTCTCTCTTCCCACATACGATATACATTATCAAGCATCTGGATCAATGAATACATCATACAGTATGATATAAGATACAGTATACCTCCATAACTTGTTTCTCTAATTGATCACCTCTTACAGTATCAGATGGATCAGCTAATGATCTTACTTTTGATCCTAACCAAACACGAGCTGATTCATATCCCTATATATATACAGTCATTATATATAATGATAATATGAACTAACTTGAGCAATATAATCATCAATATCAATATTCTGTTCTTCTAATCTATCTTCAGTATAATTCAATGCAGATGATAACCAATCAGGATGGGATGACATCAATGATCCAGTAATACGGCCAAGATGAACTGTTTCTCCATGTACTATATCATAATCATCATCATATTAGTATTCATAATCTAAATAATACCTTGGAATACAACAAATAAAAGTGCTGTGAGTGTTCCCATTGCAAGGAATATCATAACTACTATTGATGATATTAGATCTACATTACAACGTAGACGAGATAGAACAAGATGATCAGATGAGAATAACATCTATAATACAATACAATCAATCAATCAATACTATATACAGTACCCTTATGAACTCTCTCAATGGTCCAGCTACAGTAATATTAGTCAATTTATTGAGAGATGGACGAATATTATCCATTACTGAATTGAATTTTTCCTTGAGTGAAGAAATGATACCGAATGATTCACCTAATAGAATAATGAATGAATATTAAGATGTAATTAATGAATAAACATACTCAATTGACAAATAAGAGCATATAATAAAGGAATAAGAAGAAGAAGTAGAGCTGAATCATGTTTGACTATCCATAGAAGAATAACAAGAGATAACATAGACCATAGAAGATCCATTCCAGTCATATTATCTACTTCTGATACTACTTCATTCATATGTTCAGATGATGATGATGAAATATCTTTATCTAAATATACACTATTCATATTCAATAAGCTATAAAAGACATCCCAAATAAGTCACGTTTCAAAAATAAAATAATTTTTTTTCAAATAAAAAGGTTTATAATAATTAAATAATAAACAAACGTATAAGTTCTCCTTCATCAGATGAATCTTTCTTCTTCTCTTCTTTATCATCTTCATTATCTTTATCTTTCTTCTTTTCTTCTTCATCATCTTCTTTATTTGTTCTTCCAACAACTCCAGCTGATATCAATCCCAATGCTATTGAACATCCTCCAAATACAATCACACGAAGAATACCAAACCATACTGAGATCATTCCCAATCCATATATCCTATCAATACCATCAATCAATACCATCAATCAATATATGTACCTACCAGATTGGAAGAGATAGAGCACGAGCTACCTTCTTATTAATTTCTTCTCTCTTTTGAACAATCACCCATGTACCGTATCCAACTGTATACAGTACGATGAGAGGGAATACCTATAGATAGATGGAATGAATCAATATTGTGATATATAATATAGTACCCATGGACGATAGAGTATAGATAGAGCATTATCAGAGAATGAATATACTCTTCCTATCCATCTAATGAAATATATAAACATTCCCTCATGAGTAAATACTTTGATTATTACATATGCAATAAGAATATGTAGACCATGAGATCTAAATGGATACTGTAGATATATGAAGATACGGTAGATATTAACCCTGTTGCAGTACGGTAGACATAATCAGATAGAGCAACAAATAGATTATATGGTAGAAGAATGAATCCAAGTAATAGAGGAGTTTCTTTCACTTCAAGATCATTTAACCAATCTATTCCATTATAAGATTAGAATATATTATAATGAATGAATATACCTTTAGTTGTTTGTGATACACTTCTTTTGAATGGAAATAGAAGAGTTCCTACTAGAATAGCCCACATCATTGGAGATAAGAACATATATAACATCTTATATAAGAAGAATATACCAATCATTGATATTGATAACTATAATGTATTATATATCATATATTGATTGATTGATAGATAAAGATATACTTACAAGTGCAAATAGAGTAACATTATACATAGCAATGAGTAATGCATTCTGTTCTTCTCTATTAGATGTAAATCGACGAAGGAATACATGGGGAACATCTCCCATGATTATTGATTGATATATCGATTATTAATTATCGATTGATTATACCTTCCTTAGTTATCGATTAGATGATCTACTCAAATCTATAATTGTAAATGAATGAAAGAATTGATATTGAGACGAAAAGAATGAAATGATAGAAGAATAGAAGTCAATATTGATAAGAGTTCCCAATAGGAAGGGTTTAGATTAGAGTAGAGAAACAAGAGGGAGAGGGAGAGGGAGAGAGAGGGAGAGGAAGAGGGAGAGGGAGAAAGAAAGCATAACCACTTCGATTGTTGACTAGTAGTGTGTGTTGTGAGGAAGAAATAAGACTGAAGATGAGATGAGAAAGAGAAGACTACCGTATATCATGAATGAAGACCCATACACCACCCATACTATATGGAAGAGATGAAGAATATATGAATATGACTGAATAGAATACATTTATACATCAATTGTATGCTATATGAGTAATAGATTGTATCATCAATAGTTCTATTTGAAATGTTCATTCAGATTCAAATGTAGTATGTATCATGTATCTAGTCCAATAGAGACACTCATTCATATGAAGATCATATTGAACTCATTGTCGGAAACACTCAAAGGAAAGATGAAGAAGATAGAGCTCAACATATAAGGCATAGAGGGAGAGGGAGAGGGAGAGGGAGAGGGAGAGGGAGGAGAGGGAGAGGGAGAGGGAGAGGGAGAGGGAGAGGGAGAGGGAGAGGGAGAGGGAGAGGGAGAGAGAGGGAGAGGGAGAGGGAGAGAGAGGGAGAGGGGGAGAGAGAGGGAGAGGGAGAGGGAGAGGGAGAGGGAGAGGGAGAGAGAGGGGGAGAGAGAGGGAGAGGGAGAGGGAGAGGGAGAGGGAGAGGGAGAGGGGGAGAGAGAGGGGGAGGGAGAGGGAGAGGGAGAGGGGGAGAGAGAGAGGGAGAGGGAGAGGGAGAGGGAGAGGGAGAGGGAGAGGGAGAGGGAGAGGGAGAGGGGGAGAGAGAGGGAGAGGGAGAGGGAGAGGGAGAGGGAGAGGGAGAGGGAGAGGGAGAGGGAGAGGGAGAGGGAGAGGGAGAGGGAGAGAGAGAGGGGGAGGGAGAGGGAGAGGGAGAGGGAGAGGGAGAGGGAGAGGGAGAGGGAGAGGGAGAGGGAGAGGGAGAGGGAGAGGGAGAGGGAGAGGGAGAGGGAGAGGGAGAGGGAGAGGGAGAGGGGGAGGGAGATGGAGAGAGGGGGAAGAAGTCTTCGTTTCTTTTCTTCTTCTTTACCATGTTCGTTCATCTCATCTTCATTGTCAATTCATAGCTATATTGTAAATGTATAGAAGTAGGAGGACAGACTACATAGGAAGAAGAAGAGAGAGGAGTAAAGGATGAAGAGTTGCACATAAAAAGAAGAAGACTGAGAAAGGAAGAAGAAGGTGCTCAAAGGATAAGAAGACGAACAAACCCCTCTTTTCATGCATTTCTCTTCACTCTTTCATGTCACATTTACCCCTTCCTCTCCTTCTCCCTCTCCCTCTCCCTCTCCCTCCTTCTATTCTCATACAAATATAGACACTAAGTCTAGTCTTCCATTATCTGCTATTCATAAGGACCCATTAGTCAATATTCATCTTTTATACCATTATACAGTACTCAATTTGTATGATTTCCTATCCAAATATATCTCTCACATTATTCTAACTAATCTTACAGTACACTTCCATCTATTAAAGTGTTTAGTTGTCATAATCATTCATTGATTACTCTCTCATCACCCCTCATTAGACTAATTCACTACTCCTCCCCCATTCCTCCTTCACTTCCATTATAATCACTGCTTCTTCTTCTCTTCAAAGTATTTGATCCTCTTTGACGATCTTCATCTTCATCTATTCCTCCATCTACTCCATTCATTCATTCATTCATTGTTCCTTCATCTTCTATTCCATCTACTCTTCTACTAGTATTACATGTCCTCTTCCTCTCCATATGAATCCATCCATATCCACTATCGACTATCCTCTTCTATCTATCTAAGTGAACTCGTAACTCCTCTATTCTCCTCTACTCTTTCATTCACTACTTACTCTCCATTTACTCTTTCTCTCCTTTCTCTTCTCTTTACTCAACATACTCCATAGATGTAGACTAATAGCTTATTTTGGTTTCCATTCTTTCTTCATCTTGAATAGAGTATTCATCACACCTATATTATTCCATCTCTTCTCCATTCATTTCAATCATTCTTCATTTGACCATCTATTCAATATCCTCTTCAACTACTCAATTGAACATTCTTCATATACAACAATACTACCTCCTCCTCCTTTTCCACTTATTCTTAATTCTATTATACTCTTCCACTCCTTCTTCTCCTTCTTCTTCTACATAACCACACCCTCTTCTTCTTATTATTATTATAATTCATAATTACAGATAATGGAAAGAGATGAAGATATAGAAGGAGGAGGAGTGATAGATAGTCCTTCATCCATAACTATTCAATCTCCATCTATTCATTCTATTCATAATAATGAAGAGAATGAAGAACTAAGAGAAGATGAAGAAGATAAAGGAATAGTATCTGAAGATAGAGATGAAGATGAAGTGATAGAGAAGGTTGTATCATCATCTTCTATTCATGATAATCATTCCAATGAAGAAGAAAGAGAAGATATTGAAGAGAAAGAAGAAAGAGAAGATACTAAAGGGATTCATGAAGAAGTTGAAGATATTAAGGGAATAGAACAAGTTATAGAAATGAAGAAGAAGGAAGAAGAAGAAGAAGATAATCGAGTAGATGAACAACTATCAATAGATATTCAATCAATGAAAGATGATCAAAGAAATAATGATAATAGAGAAGATGGACAAAATGAACATGTACCAATATTATCAACTCCAAATATAGAGAAGAAGGATTCAAGGTTATTATTATATTAATAATATCCATTCAATTATATTCATTCAGTATGAAAGAATCATCAAATAAAGTTATACCTTCTCCATCTATTCCATCATCAATCAATACTTCTCTTCCTCCTAAGAAAGCACCATTAGGAGGGCCAACTAAAGTGTCAGTCCTTCACTCTCTCCCTCTCCCTCTGCCCCTCCCTCTCCCTCTCCTTCTCTCTCTCCTTCTCCCTCTCCCTCTCCGTCTCTCTCTCCCTCTCCTTCTCCCTCTCCCTCTCCCTCTTGTAATCTAATGAGGTTGATTCAGTTCATCAACACCAATTCGTTCATCTCGTCAATCATCAACTCCATCAAAGACTATTCTTCCTAATCAATCTAATAATTCATCTAGAAATACATCTAGAACAAGAGGTACAACAACAATTCAATCATATACCATCTATCCATCTATTCATCTATTCATTCAGAATCATCAACATCAAAACCTCCATCTACACCCAAAACTAATCCTAAATATGCTAATGTATCAAGGTTAGTACAATACATTATACACTTTCGATAGACTACAATTATATTATTCAAAAAGAGTTCATATTGTTATTTATCTTCTATTGAATGGAGACAATTCAAATAATAGAGGGGTTTACATTGTCGGAGAGGAAGGGAAGGGGATATAAATGGAATAATATGTGTGTTTATAGTAAGATCGTAGCATCATCAGCTCATAAACCAAGTGGGGGAAATGTTACTATATTCAGTGAGAAGAAGAAATATAATGTAACATCTAAGATAGGATCATTGGATAATACTAAACATGTACCAGGTACATTCATATATTCATATTTATCTATGAGAATGTTATATTAAGGAGGAGGTAATGTCAAGATTGAGACAACAAAGACAACATTCAAAGACAAAGCTAAACCCCGAGTTGATACACGATCTCAACATGTTCCTACTACATCTGATAAAAAAGTATATATTATTATATTCTATCGATTGATTATTTTTATTTGATTTATTGATTGAAGTGAATTGAGAGTGATATGCTTATTGTGTTCACTTTGTCTAGATCTTATCACAAAAGCTGGTGTGGAGTGCAGAGAGTAAGATAGGCTCATTAGAAAATGCTAATCGACGTCCTCAAGGAGGAAATGTTAAGGTATATCATATCATATCTTCTATCTATCTATGCACATCAATCATTCTTCATAAAGGGAAGGGGGAAACAAATTAATGACTCCTCTCATCAGTCTATAAGAATATACAATATAACTATCTCAAATCAAATTTCTATTATATATATCGCTTCGCTTATCATTTGTTTATCTTATCTAGCGCACCAAGCTGCCTTTTTTTAATGTTAGGAGTTTGCCTTTTTATTAAATCTCCCTATCGAAAATTAGAGAACCTATTTGAGTCATGACAGAATTAGATACATTATGATAATTCGTGAATGAATAATCGTGAATTGGTTTGATGATATCGTATCACTTGCACTATTCTTCAGATATTCTCACAAAAGATTGATGTGTCAAATGCTTCATCAAAAGTAGGCAGTCTAGATAATGCATCATATATCCCTGGAGGAGGAAATGTCAAGGTTCAACCAGCCTGAGTTTGTTCATATCATTCTATATCATATATCTACCCATATACATTAATCTATTCTAGGTGGAAGATCGTAAGATAGACTTCAAATCATCAGCCAAGCCAAAGATATCTACAAGTACTAGTAGTACACCACAAAGACGTACATCGTCATCTACTATGCCTGGGGCAGTAAACCCTCTATCAGCAGATCAAATCATTCCCCATTGATTCATTCCATTCCATTCAATATTATATGATCATGCTTATACAATCAATATACGAGACTCAATAGAATAGTATTACATTTCGTTTCAGCTTCATTTCACGCTATTCATGTCAAATAGAGATAAACTATGTGACATTAATAACACTATACATTTGATATGAAATATACATGAAATACAGCAGAAGACTTTATCCCAAGCCGCTGTGTTACAAAAGTACTTATGAAGAACATGCATGGAGCTATTAGTGATAAATTACACTATAGGAAAGAGATTGAATAAAACTCTGAATAGCAGCAACATCGATTTGATTGATTGTGATTAAGAAGTGAGAAATATATATAGAGAGAAATAGAAGATAGGCTCTGATGAGAGCTCATGAATGAGATAGATGGAATAGATAAGAAGAGATTGACAAAAGGATGGTCGAGGGGGAGTATATATAATAGGATGGGTATATGTATAACCGGGAATGGAATCAATTCTACCGTTTACATTGATGAGAAGGAAGGGATTGTGTACTGAAACAAGTAGCGAGTGCATGTACAATAAAGAAATGAAGAATGATAAGTGAATATGTGTGAGAAGAATAAGATGAAGAAGGAATATGAGTATATAGTCTACTCAATCTACTCATTCTAATCATGCACCACTAAATGACACACCGATAAATCCAAATTGTAAACAATGAATGAATGAATAGGATGAACAAGACGAGGAAACCAAGACAAGAAAGGGAAGTATTTTAACAGATAAGTCAACTATACACACAAAATTAGCCACTATATACCAATCGAATAATCTCTAATAATTAAATACACAAGGTAATGAAAATAAATGAATGGAATAGATCAAGTGAATATTCTCACTTGGTTTCCATAAGACTTCTTTCAAGTTCTTCAAGTGATATAGGTCTAGCAGTTGATGATCCTCCTCCTCCTCCTCCTCCCATATATGAAGGAATAGATGAATGATATGAATCTCTCACTCTCACTTCCTTTGGTTGAACTCCTGCATCTGCCAATAACTTCTCCAATGGATTTTGCATTCGTTGAGGATGACTATTGTAATCATCCGATCCCTTCAATTTAAATTTATATCACGCTAGCTTACAGGAAAAAAGCACTCGGATAAAGCAAAATGGTGTTAGTTTTGCCCTCTTGGAAAAATCTGTGTAAAAAAGCAAATATTTCGGTTCCATAGGTGGGCACGCTGGGGGAGGAGGAAACAATGCACGAAAAAATCGTTTTCACGCGCCCACGTATGCTCGGTTCCCATCATACGTGGGCGGGCATGGCTGCTGGGAATGAAAATCCGGGGGGGGGGGGGGGGGGGGGGTGAAATATTACCATACATTTTCGGTACCCTCGCCGTTTATTTTTATATAGTGAGTCAATTCTCGAAATAGGGTGGGTTGATTCACAAAATTCGTTATTTTCGCTTAAAAATCGTCATTTTCAGCTTAATTTTTTTATCAAGTGCCCTAAAATGGCCTTATATAGTGGTTCAATCCTCGCACTGCGAGGGTACGGCAATGTATGAATATTACAGTAAGTAGAAAAATCTTAACCGTTTGAAACAGCTTATAGATTTCAGATTCTCAATTCCTTTTTTTAGTTTGTGTTATTGTGATACATTATATTGTGAAAAAATCGGGGGGAGGGGGCTGGGCTGGGTGCCAAATCGGAGGGATATTGCCGCTAGCGGCAGTGGTGCCCACGTATGGTTCCCATACTAGCTCTCCTCGAAAATACAAGTAAGAGCGATCTCCATTCGTAGCACAGCGAGATATTTGAACCTTCGTTTATAAACTTTTGATCGTTTTTTAACCCAGAAAACAAGTTTCAAGTCTCTAGCTAGTCAAGAAACCGAGATATGTGATTTTTACAATGCCTTTTCCAAGAGGACAAAAATAACAACCTTTTGCTTTTCCGGAAAATTAACACAATCATTCAATAAGATTCAACTAACAAAATAGACAATTGATTGAGAATGCATATAATCTATATAATCTAATCAATATATTGAATAACTACTCAAATCTTACAATTGTTTCATTAAAATAAAGTAAAAGTATCAAGAAAGTAAATGGATACCATTAGTGTATTGAGTGGTACACTCTTCTTAGCCATCATAACTTTCCTCTGTGCTTGTTCTCTTTGTTGTGCAGCTAAAGTCATAGCAGTGATATGAGTCTGATTGACAGTTTGTGGTGATGGACGACGAACTGATTCTATAATCATCTAATCAATATATTATTCATTAGATATAAACTAACCAATAGCATCATTAGGTAGATTAGATGGACGCCATGCATTCATACTTAATCCTCCTTGCATAGCACTCATCATATTTGTGTATTGTCTCTGCATAATTGCACGTTTCTCCATCTCTGCCTTCTCTAACTCTTCTGAACAATTCAATCATTACATAACCTTTACATATTACAATCATTCGTAACGATAGTTTAGTAACAAAACAACAAAACTAACGTTCGTGAGGAGTTTTTTCGTGCTTCTTTTCTTCATTTCCACTAGCAGCCTTCTTTTGCACTGATGCAGGGATTAGTGAAGTAGCCTGAAATAATAGGTCATCAGTTCATAAAAGAGTATTTCATTACCCCTTCACCCCGAATACTTTTTCGGAACTTTTTGTTGTTACGCCACATGGCCGGATTCAAAAAAATAGATCATTTATCCACTACATTTATTTCAAATATCAATTTTTTTAAAATCATTCACGAATTATTCTAAAGAATGAAATAGGTCATTGTTGATGGCAGCCAAGCTGGAGAAAATGAGAAAAGTAAAGATAATTAAAAATCGCTTGTGAAAGTTGAAAGTAATATGGTACCTGTGTTCTCTTAACAGCAGCTGCAGCTGCCATTTGAGCCTGTTGTTGTTGGGCAGCAGCAAGAAGAGCTTGTGCAGCTGCAGAAGGAGGAAGACCAGACTGAGCTGCTTGAGCTGCTGCCATATTACTAGCAAGAAGTTTATGGGCAGCAATCAAATTAGCTTGAGCTACTTGACGTATACGTTCCTCTGCAAAAATTGTAATAAGGATATAAAAATGAGGTTCATTTAAAATACTCACGTATTTGTTGAGGAACAGGTCCTTGTAATACAGTTGCAGCTTGCATCATTGCAGCATTGTACTGATTCTCAAAATATACATATTTACAAATAAAATCCAAATTTTACAAATAAAATTCACGATGGTCTGTGAATATCACCGATAATTCAAATGAGCGTCAGATTTAAGGCAAAACAGCGTTTGGGTGAACGAAAAAAAATGAACTTTTATAGAATACCGTCTATTTATGATCCATTTTTTTCGGGTGGGAATCAATAAAATGCAAAATATCTCACGGGATAATACGCGTGCGGTATTTTCGCTAACAACAATAGTGGCAACCGACTCACCCGATTTAGCCAAAATCCATTCAAAAATGAAAACGATTTTCCGAAATTCATTCAAAAATTAAAACGATTTAGCGAAAATTCACTCAAAATGAAATTTTTGCGTCCCAGCAACCCTATTTTAGTTTACAGAGGCAAAGGTTGCCCATGCATGAACGGGATAACCAGTGACCATCACTGCATAAGACCTATCGATAAATGTTGCAGTGTTTTCAGAAGAGTGGAAGAATAGAATAAAGAAAGGAAAAGTAATTTGAAATTAGATTGGATTACTGTAATCTATTCATTTACTTTGACTCTTTCGTTCATTAGGTGAACTTCGTCGCTTCTTATTCGCAACTTTATCTCTACATATATCTTTTCGGTCAACGATGGCGATTGAACGGTGCCCCGCGAGTAAAAATACCGGAGGGGCGTATTCTCAAGCCGATGCTGAATATTTATTTCCCGAATGGTTTTGCCAGATTTTTTTTAAATGCACGGTGTGATATTTTCATGCAGATAAATATTTAGTCATTGATCATGTAAATGGAAAAATAATAGCGCACATTATATTTTCCAGGGGGGGGGGGGGGGCGCACAAAGTGGACGGAAAGTATTTTTTTCTTCAAAAAAAGTAAGACTAACCTGTGCCATAGCGATAGCAAGTTGAGCAGGATCACGAATCATATTAGGATTCATAGGAATAGGAGGAGCCATTCCAGTAAAGTGTGATGGTAAATGAGATGATGGATGTGGTAATGGACCATTATGTTGTGTTGTTCCAGATGGAGATGACCATCCACCATCATTATCTTGTTCTCTAGCAACTCTTTGGAGCTTAGACATTAGATTAGCTTGCTCACGAGGATCTTCAAGGGGATTACCCTTACCAGCCTACAAATATATTCATTTATCAGTACATACCATCATATTTCAACATGTATAGAAATGACGGAAAGATCAATGATTTAAATTGAGAGAACTATCACACATGAATACGATATTGCAACAATATAAATATACATACCGTGTGTCCCGATTCACGGTGGCCTCCCGCATGGTCACCCTAGAAAAAAATAATAAAGTAAATTAAATAGTTCGTTCAATTAAGGAAATGACAAACCTTGTGACTAATAAGTCCTCTCTCAAGATCTTCTAAAGTGAGTGGAGCATTTGAACGAGACTGAGAGCTTGACTCAGTTGGTATTAATTGTGGTACAGAAGGCTGAATAACAAAAAGATTGTATAAAAAAATACAATTTCCGGTTTGCATTCATCCCAAACAAAATTTCAAATTAAAATAAGACCATTTATATTTAATGAGTTACATTTATTAACAACAAGGTTTATCCAATTTTTAACCACAAATACTTGATTGATTGTAGTCCTCTCCACAATGAATAATATCATATCATTATATCAAGCTTAAAAGTAACCTTGGATTGCTTCTGATCGAAAATACGAGAAAGAAGAGATCCTCCATTCTCAAGTGAACCCATCGATTCTTGATTATCTTGTACTTTACCAGTACTTCCTTGTTCCCCTGAAATGCAATCAACCAAATATTGTATAAATCTATTTCAACCATACATGGGCGGGGTACCTGGAGCTCGATAGTACAGGGGGCATTCGAACGAAAAATTGTTAATTTTACAGGGGGCCTTCACTTTTTTCTCGAAAATTTCACCTAAACGTCACTTTTTACAGGGGGCATTCCATTAATTTTCGAAAAGCAATAATTTTACAGGAGGGGTGCCCATGACGGCGCCCATGTATGATTTCAACAAGTTAAATAAATAAAAAAAGAGTAAAATATGGACATACCGTTGGAATCCCGTGTTTTAAAGAACCTGCTCAATCGACTACCCGTAACTGCTTGAGATTCATTACTAATACCAGTATTCATAATCTGAAAAGGGTCTTTTCCTCATTACAAAAATATTGGTTAAATAACGTACATCATTCAAAATATCCGAATGTTGCCCGCTTTGATCATTGTTATCAATGAGACCGAGGAATTTAGCGAACTCTTCGTCGCTCTTAGGGAATGCTTGCTGAGTAGGAATAGTGTGCTCTTCTACAACTGCACTTGATGGATTTGATGGAGGACGAGAACCTTAATTTACATACTACACTATTTTAATACGAAATCTCGCAAAACAGCATAACATGAAATAATATCACTTTTTTTAAACTACTGTTGCCAAGAAAAATATTTTTAAACACACGTATGATATAAAAATTATCACTTATACTTTGCCAGTTAAATATTTCAGTTACGTTTTTTATAAGCAAAAGTCGAAAAGAATGTAACAAAGTACCAAGCCTGACCGCATTTTGAGTCAAAATTTGCCAAAAATCGAAAAACCTGACCGCGTTTTGAACCACAATTTGCCAAAAATCGAAAAAAAACTAACTGCATATTGAAAACCGATAACCTAGCTATTCGACCTATGTGCGTAAGGTCTTAAATACACAAACAAAGAAAAATAAAGAACAAAATTATAGAACAAAGATACCATTAGAAGGTAATTCATCTTTCTTGCGGTCCTGCTTTCCAGCTCGTTCCTTCTTCTCTGAAAAAAAAAACAATCGAGCGTAAAAACAAGAAAAAAATCAGATATCAAAGAAAAACAAACTCTTAGGCTCATCGAATCCTTTGAGTTCGATCATATCGTTAATGCTCGTAGGACCATCCGCCCATTCAGGTAGTCTCTCAGGACGATCATCATGACGACCACCCGGTTTGCGATCACTTTAAAATCATTTTATTATTAAAAATACCATCAATTTAAACGAACTTCCTATTGTTAACCCTGTCCTTATCCGTTTTGGCCTCATTCCATCTATCGTTTCTCCACGTTCCATTACCAACTCTCTTGTCATTGTTCCTATCATTCTTCTAAAATTACATCGAAGTTATATATTAAGAGCTCAATTAAACTCACGAATTTATTGTAGTCATTCTTAGCGCCAGCACCACCACTAGACCCTTGTCTCCAACTACGTCCCTTGCCATCATCTTCTCCGCTCTTATCCTCAGGAGCACGACATCCAGAAGAGAAAGCTCTTCGTTGAGGCGATAGAACAGTGGACTCGCAATCATCTCGCATCACTTCATTTTTTCTTGTCATCGGACGATCTTTCACACCTTCTTCAACCCATTTATGTTGAAGCCATTTGAACGGCGAAAACAGACCCTCATCACTGAAAAAAATGTTCCAAGTTTTGAAGATTCTACATTTATAACTAACCCATCAAAATCCACTCCTAGATAATCAGGTCGAGTACGAGCATATTTCAATTCTCTCAGTGTCATCATCTCTTCCCTGGAATACGTGTAGGTAGGCTCCCTACCCTTGGCTTGCACATTGCTCCTGGCAGTGCAGCTCTCTTCCTCCGATTCAATAGACATATTTACACTGGAAATAAAGCATAATAGGTTTCATTTACGGAATACACCTC
Organism: Parapristionchus giblindavisi; assembly: GCA_943737045.1. NCBI lineage: Eukaryota > Metazoa > Nematoda > Chromadorea > Rhabditida > Diplogasteridae > Parapristionchus > Parapristionchus giblindavisi. Next base: position 157,888 of record CALSFV010000306.1, on the reverse strand, counting down.
CTTCACACGCTTAAAAGCGAACGGAAATCAGAATAAAACTGTATTATGAACTGGGAAAGCTACGCACTATCGTTGAAACGGGTGCACATGGTTTCCTCGCGCTTCTTTCAAATACTCGCTAGAACTACGGTATACACCCCTTTCAATGCGTCTTTCCACACACTTCATACACTTTCACGCACGGTGAATTCATTTTAGGAACAATTTTCTTTTTCCTACGGGGAATATTATTTTTTCACCGACGAATTGAATATCTTTATATGTTTATATTCCATTGTTGTAGTATTTTTAGATGCCGAACTGTATTTGCGTCATCCATTTTTGTTTTCAGACTAACAACTTGGAGTAAGGGTCAATCATGGCCGTCGGAAAGAATAAGAAGATGGGAAAGAAGGGAGCCAAGAAGAAGGCAGTAGATCCCTTCACCCGCAAGGAGTGGTACGACATCAAGGCCCCTTCCATGTTCACCAACCGTCAAGTCGGAAAGACTCTTGTCAACCGTACCCAGGGAACGAAGATCGCTTCTGATGGCCTCAAGGGACGTGTTTTCGAGGTTGGTTTCATTCTGTTGAATTATATTCTTTTCTTTTATTCATTATGATTTAATTTTTTTGGAAATAGTCAAAAAATCTTCATCGTTCTTGTAGTATTTCTTAGGCTTTGCCACATTCTTGAACGGAAACTTCGAAATAATTATTTTGTATTTAATTAACCACTTTATCGATCACGGTTCCAGGTATCACTTGGAGATCTTAACGGATCCGAGTCTGATTTCCGCAAGTTCCGTCTTGTCTGCGAAGACGTTGCAGGCAGAAATGTCTTGACGAACTTCCACGGCATGTCGTTCACCCGCGACAAGCTTTGCTCAATCGTCAAGAAGTGGCACGTGAGTAGCTTTATTTATTGAATTTTTAAACTGAAATATGTTGTGTGCATTGACATTTGAATTATTTTGTTTAAATACAAATGTTCAGACCATGGTCGAAGCCACCACTGCCGTCAAGACCACCGATGGATACCTCCTCCGTCTTTTCTGCATTGGCTTCACCGCCAAGAGACAACATCAGGTTAAGAAGACTAGCTACGCACAGTCTTCCAAGGTTCGCCAGATCCGCGCCAAGATGGTCGAGCACATGCAGAAGGAGGTTTGTTTACTTTTCATTTCTGTTCTTTTATCTTATTCTAGTCTTCCAGCATTAGAAATACATACATTTACGTTCGTTAAACATAGTTGACTATTTGCGAATCATTGATCATTTTAAGGTTGCCTCCAGTGATCTCAAGGAGGTGTGCAACAAGCTCATCCCTGATTCCATTGGAAAGGATATCGAGAAGGCTTGCTCTTTCATCTACCCCCTTCAAGATGTCTACATCCGTAAGGTGAAGATTCTCAAGAAGCCCCGCTTTGAACTCGGCCGCCTCATGGACGTGCATGGAGATTCTGGAACTGCCACCATCGGAGCCGACGGAGAAAGAGTAGATCTTCCTGATGATTACGAGCCCCCCGTCCAAGAGTCTGTTTAAGCCTCCGTTGTTGTGTTATTTTTGCAACATAAATTTGTTGTTTCCTTTATCGCTTGTTCGGTAAACAAGGGAAGATGTTTATTAACTAGACGCGTATAAATGCAGATATTATGAACATAATTCAGCTTAGAATGGGCTACAAGCACGGTGAATATCCACGAAGTCGCATCCATAGTTACAACAGTTTTGCATAAGGTTTAGCAGCTCGTTGTTTATTGAACGACGTCTTCTCCGCCTCATTGGGCAAATAAGTTGGAATGCTTCCACAAATGCGGGGCCACCTGTAATTTGTCTCGATGTTTCAGTTCTAATTTATGATAAAACTTGTATACCTGGAGGGCACAGTTTCATTGAGCCAGCCTTTGGAGTGGATGGTGTGGTCGTAGTGTATTGATCTTGCTGACGGAAAAAGTGGAAGAATGAGTAGGATACTGTAGGAAGTGCTAGAAATAGTATGAGGAGAACCCTCGGTTGAGTGGACATGCTGCAATATATTTATTGATTTACTCTATGATAGAGAAAGCATTGTAACAAATAAGGAGAGAAATCTATGAACATCCGATGGAAGAGAAAGGATTGTTGCTTGAGAGAGGGGCTATAGAGAAGAATGGGTTAACTGATTAGCCAGTCTATTCTGATGTCATGCTAAGTACATCAAAATATAGATAGATAAAAGTGGATATTGTGACTAATTGATGATATGTAGTAGGGAATGTAGATATAAGTTAGATAGGAAGGAATAGATGTGTGATAGTAGGCCTCTTAGATGGCAATCAGAACAATTAGAGTAGAAGAGAAGACTAGAGCATTCGTGGAATGAAAAATTAGTTTAGAAGAAGAAGAAAGACAATCAATTTCATCTTATATGACGTCATTATATCATACAAATATATGTATATCTATAAAGTATGATGAATACTGTATCTAAATCTGTTTCTCTTAGACCCTTTCTCTATTTCTATCTTGACCTGATTTATATCTCTACCCTCTCTCTTCTCTCTTGACTGTCCTTCATCGATTCATTCAATAGGATATGAAAGTATTCTTACTCTTCTCTATCTTATATCTAGTCAAGTAAGTCAATTCCATTCAATCAATCAATATTCAATGAAATAGATCACAATGTCCTCATATGGGAGGGAAACGTCCATCTTCTCCATCTCCTCCCTCACCCCCTCATACTTCTATTCAATCTACATTTGTCTTTCGATCACATAATGGTAAATCATTATTTCATTACATTTTAAAATTTAAATATCATAATTCATTTTGTAAATAAAAACAAAAGAATTATGATATATTTTTTGAACATTTTAATCAATTTTGTGGAAATGGATATGTGATAGAGTTTGGAGTCGGATAAGATGGTAGATAATTCATTCCATTCCATTAGATTTCCTTTTCTCATTCCATTGAGTTCATTTATTCTAGAAGAAGATTCTCTCTATTCTCAACTTGTATCGGAAGTATTACAAAGAGTCAAAAGACAACTCAGAGACAAAGCTAATATATCTCTTGATAATGATAATGTACGTCTATTCTATAATCATATCATATCGAACATTATCTTATTTCCTCCCACGATGAAATGAAACCTTTTAGTTATTATGAAAATCAATATGGTAAGACTTCCCGATTTGAAAAGATAGTATTGGTTCAAAAGGATATTAAAGTCTTTGAGTGATTAATTTAATTAAACATATAATGATTCATTTCCTATATGAATAGATAAGAATAAGATACAGATAAAAGAATAATAATGAATTTGAGGTTGAATGTAATGATGAAAGTAATCAACCCCCATGTACTGATTATGAAGGAATGGATAAAGGATATCATCTATTCATTCTAGAAGATCAGTAAGTATATACATATTATTATAATGATATTATGTCAAATATGAAAATGAGAAAGAATAATGAAATATTGTAGACGACAAGGAGCTGTTGTATATAGTATAGATAGAGATATGAATGGAATGGACGAAAGAAAGATTGAAGCTGCTATATTAGAGTAAGTTAGAATAAGAAATGATAGTTAATGGAGTAGTAAAGAATGAAGAAAAGGAAATGGAAGATTAAAGTATTTTGTATTAGAGACAAAAATGAAATTACTCTAAATGGAAGAAAAATGATTCATTCATTCATTCATTTCAGTTGTGTGAGTAGACATTCAAGAAGAGATCTTACTTCATTCTCATCCCCTCAAACTGAAAAGGTTAGAGATATATAGATACATTGAACTATATGGAGATGGAAGAAGAATATGATATGGACTATAAGGAGAGGGAGAGACAGAGGGAGAGGGAGAGGGAGAGGCAGAGGGAGAGGCAGAGGGAGAGGCAGAGGGAGGACGTAATATGAGGAATATATGTATATTCAGATAGTTGGATTCGTTCGTGAGCTTTCAAATGAACAATTGGAGGAAATGGGAAAGAAAAAGAAAGAAAGAAAAGGAAGAAAAGGAGGAGAAAAAGGAGGAGGAATATTAATTTCCCCTCTTTTGATTAATACTTTAGATAAGAAGATATTACAAATGAGGTAGATGAATGATATGATATAGTATATTATATAATTAATAATATAGATCAGCTGAAGGATATGATAAGATAGATCATTTATTGATTGAAGTTAAAAATGAAGAAGAAATGGATAATCTACTAAATGAAAAGACTCATCTATTCATTCTATTCTGGAGTTCAAGTAATATATCCATTTTGTATCTCATTGTCATCTTTTAATTATTTTAGCTGATTTGATTTCACTTCATTCATTTGCTTTATGGGCAAACACATCAAAGTCTATTCAATACGAGGTATTCTATTCAATTTAAACTAATAATATTCATATGATTAAGGATTCAACATTTGCCCATGTTCCTTGTCATATCTATCATTCATTTTGTAATGGATTACAATCAAGAGATTTACATCAAGTAAGCGATTGAATAGAAGATAAAAAGGAATACAATATGAATATATTGAGATAGTTGGATTCACAAATGGAATGAAAGTATCTACTTTATCTGAGATGAATGATTATGAAATGTATAAGGATTGGATTGAAATGTAAGGTTAATCAATTAATGAATCAATTAATGATAATGTATATATTTAGAGTGAGAAAAGGACCAGTAAGAGAATTGATAAATGCAGAAGAAGTAAAAGAAGTTAAGAAAGGTAAGATAAAGAGGAGATATTGATAGATATTAACTATGTAATCATATTGAAGGATATATAGATGGAAAGAGAAGGATTGCTGTTACTATTGGAACATTTCCATCTAGAGATGATATTGCATTCAGGTCAGATTAATATAAATTTATGTGTTTTACAAGAAAACACTTTTAATATAATCAATATAACATAATATAATCATTATAATAGAATATATAATCAATATAATATATATAATTGTAGACATTATCAAATGGCAGCAGATAAACTCTTTGGACAATATTATCTATTCTATAGAATGAAAGAAGGGTAAGGAAATGGAAAGTAGGCGGAGTCGATGAATGAAGGAGGAGACTATTTTAGATTATCAACTATTCAAACATATCGATATGGAGAAAAGATGAAGAGACAATCTCATTTGGATGAATTTGATCCATATTCGATCGCTCAATTTATAGTTTCATCATCTGAACCATCTATTGTATGGACTATTCATTGATAATCATTATGATTAATGTTCTAATAGATTGATATATCAAATGGATTATCATCTGAAGGACTTCTTAGATCTTCTCGTCCTCTCATTCTATTAATATCATCTTCTTCATTTCATTCATCTTCCTTATCTTCTTTCTCTACTAAACATTCATCATCGTATATAGTTGCATATCTTGATAGGTATACGGTATCATTCAAAGATCAAAGATCAAATTCTTTATTTCAGTAGTCGTCCTGAATCTGAAAGTGTTCTGAAAGATGTTCTTATTTCAAATAGAGAAGAGCCTCAACTAATTCTATTCGATAAGGTTAATTTATTTTCTCTTTCGTCTTTCTCAATTATTTCCATTTAAGACTAAAGTATGGCATATGGAGATAGAAGAGAGTAATACTGAAGATGAGATATATCAATGGACTACATCTATTGTAAATACTGAACCTGATTGTAAGTATCTATTCATATATTATAGATTTATCTATTCATATGCGTTCTAGTAGTTCTATCTCCTCTAAGTATTCATCCTCTTCGTATACTTCAAATATCTCATATCAATCGTATCTTTGGTATTCAAAAGATAGATCCACCAGAGGATCCATCTATCTATACTCCTCTTCCATCATATTATGACAGTTTATCATCACTTAGACATTCACAATCTTCATCTGGTTGTCCATTTATGAAAGATCATTCTACTAATAATCATGATGAATTGTAATACGAGTAAATAGAGATAAAAAAGTATCCGTATGTCAGATGATTTATTATTAAAGGGATCAATTCGTTATCTTATTGATATATAGGATACCGAATAGAAAGATAAGAATGATACTACCAAAGTATTCATTGTATGTAGTGACTCGAATGAAATGACAAGATAAGAGAATGAACAACGACCTATACATGAGATACGAGACGATAAAAAGGATTATGATAAATGTCATTCTATATTCATTCAATACTTACAATTAGGATATAATATATATCCATATTAAGAAATATGAGATATCATATGCGGGAATGGGGATGGAAAGTAACAAAGGGAAGAGGGAGGAGAGAGAGGGAAGCCCGCTTATACTATTGAGATTAGCACGCACCGTACCCGTTATTATCATGATAAAGATATTAAGAAATAACATAAAATAAAGAATAAGAAAGGAATAAAGGGTGAACAAAAGTAACAATATGATGAGGTATATGAATAGAAAGAACAAGTTAAACATTGAAGATCATGATACGATGAATGAATGAATGAATCAATATATTCTATCTATCTATCTATCCAATATATACTCGATGGAAATCATTTGCTCCAAATGCTGCATTACACTTTGGACATTTCCTCCTACAATATATTATATTCATAATATATATACAGTAATGGTAGTAGTCTATCTTATCTATCTCATTATATCTCTATGTATAATAGAAGAGTGGAATGAGTAACATCTATTCTCTCATTCTCAATTATGTATATGATATAGAGAATGAAGAGAACAACTACATATACATCTAATGAGACTATTACAAACAATATGAATAATCAACTAACCTTCTAGTCTCATATCGTGTTTTGAGACAATCCATACAGAATACATGGAAACATTTAGTAAGAATACCATCCTTACGACGAACTTTACATGAAGGACACGTAAGTACATCCTCAATATATCATTTATTAATTCACTTCTATTCTCTTCTTTTCAGTCTATAATTTATATGAATTCAGTCTGTTGTACCCATCTCATTTGTAGCCAACACGCTTTTTGGTACACAACAAAAATATTCTGGTACTCTAATCTGGCTTTTCCTAACGGGTTTAAATTTTTCTTCAATGTTTTACTATTTTAAATGCGTAAAGATATAACAAAAAGATGTTTATTAAAGATTTTGAAAAACGTTGTTATATTTTATCCAAACCCTTCGTGGGCAGCATTTGCCGCTGGAAATTAAAACCGGATGGGTCGGGCGCAAAAATCGAGTTAGACATTGACAAGTTGAGGGCTTACAACTCACTTTTTTCATATTTGAGCTACTTTTGGCTAAATCGGGTGGGTTCTTGACGCTACCGCCCACGTATGATCCAAACAGTCATTAGTTTTTTAATAGGATCAGTGGCCTTGCCCAATAGGCCTATGAAGAAAAAAATAATGAGCTGTGAATGCTGTTTTTGTAAAGCTGGTATAGGATTTTGAACCAAACTGTGCAAATTCACTGTAGGGAGTCATGTAATAAATCCATAATTGGGCGAAGAATAAATCATATTATCAGCACATTACAGTAAGATTCTACAGAATTCAGTATACCAAATTTGATCCGCCGCGCTTCCGATTTATTTTTTTCTACATGCATTGGGCAGCACATTCACTAAAAACCTTAGATAATACATCATCAAGACCGTGAATAAATACAGAAAATCGGAATCTTGTGAAGTTTTGTCAAACTTTGTGACTTTTCCCCCCTTTTACACTTTTCTTTTTTTATGTTTTCAGTCAGTTTCATTTTTTCTCTCGTTTTGATGAAAGAGTAAAATATTGTACCTTGAGTTCTTTAATTTCTTCTAACAATACAGCATCTGTACTTCCAATGATTTCACTCTTAGCCAATCGTTCTACTCTCTTCTTCAATATACTCTTTTCTTCTTCTAATCGACGTAATCGATATTCATCCTTTACATGACCAGATAACTTCGATTTCATTGCCTTAATCATCATCATCACTTGTATTCTAACTATTATTATAAAGTATAACACTCGCAAATTTTTTTTAGTATTAACCTATCTTAGATCTCAATCAATTCCAGTGTCCAGTGTCTAGGGTAAGGGCCGAAACCATAGGTCGAATAGATAGGTTATCGGTTTTAAAATGCGTCAGGTTTTTCGATTTTTAGCAAATTTGGCTCAAAATGCGGTCAGTTGTTTCGATTTTTGGAAAATTTCGGCTCAAAATGCGGTCAGGCCATACGTGGGCGGGCATTGCCGCTGGAAACGAAAATCGGGGGGGGGGGGGGGGGGTTGGAAGCAAAAAAATGGAGCATTTGTACGTAATTTTGAGTGATTTTTTTTGGAAAATCGGGGGTGTATTACCGCTAGCGGCAATACACCCCCGATTTGTGCCCACGTATGGGTCAGGCTTTGTACTTTGTAACATACTTTTCGACCTATGGCCGAAACACTGGATCATTTTATTTTTAGATGCATTAAGTCTTTTTCAAAAGATTCTCTTTCAACACAACATACTTTCAAACCAATCTTTCATTACTTTAACTCTAATGTAATTATAATATATTATAATAAACAAAAGAATAGATTAAAAGGTACCTGTTGAGCTTCTTGTAATTGAGTGGAAGTCTTATCAAACATAATTCTCAATTCTTGAACTTTCTTCATTTCATTCATATTCATTCTCTTCAACTTATCCAAATCCATTCTCATTGATCTGTATTCAGAACTAAACAAAGACAAAGATTATTCATCAATGATATAATAGACTAACTCATGTTGTTGTATCAATACACCAATTCGTTCTTCTCCTTCTTTAACTGTATTCTTCAGATTTATAATCTCTAGTTTATGAGCATGAACAACATTTGTAAGAGCTCCTGCTGTTTCTTCCAATGTTTGCTTCAATTATAATAATAAACATAATGGATATAAAAAACAATTTTCCTCTGTTGTATCAATCGAAACCCAAGTTAGACCAATGTATAATAAAAAAGAGTAAAGCATACATTTAGAGGTTAAAAAAACGAATAAACAAAGAAAGGTTGCATGACAATAATAAGAAAATAGTTGTAACCTTTTCCTCCTTCAATTTGTTCGTTGTCTGCACTGTATAGATACGATCACTCATAACCTACAAATCAAAAAACTAAATAATCAATCAATAAAGTAAATCGCAGATTAATTATAATTTTTTCTTCAAATTTAATCAAGCACAACAAGGTTTTAATTTTTCCCTTTCTTCATATATTTTTAATTGATCAGTGAAAAAATAGAAAAGATTTACCTTGAGATTTTGTTGTTCAGCTTCTTTTATACTATTCAGGAGCTTTCCATTAGCCTCTTGCAGTTCTTCAAATGCCTAAATGAGAAATAATAAAATCATAAAAAGATAAAAAGAAAAGATAGAAAAAAGATATATTCAAGTGATGGAACGATCGATTCTATATTTAATCAATATACATATATTTATATACTACAAAACATTTAATCTTTCACAAATAGATGAGTATAGTAGAAATATTTACCGCGGGCGAATATCGAACCAATTGATTAATAATTACAAAACCTTATTATTATATGAATGAGAAATAAGACAAATGGATGTACCTGTCCAGTAGATTCCATTTCATTTAATAATCCCTCTTCTTCTTTAATCTTCTCTGCTAATTCATTCTTCACAGCTATCAAACTCTTCTCAAGATCACTTATTCGTCTACAATTAGTCATATTACAATTAACAATCATACATTTAACCAACACATTTTTTTTAAATTCATGATTTTTGGATTTACGTTATAAGAAGGAAATTTTCCTAATTTTGCATTCATACACAAAACATGCCTATCGCAAACATGTTTTTAATTTTAGGAGAATGAAGCCGAAAAATAACGCAAAATGATTATGAATATATTTATATTGACAAAGGAATAATATATGTAATATAAACCTCTGTGCTTCATCTCCCCACATCTTAGCTCTATCATCTTTCTTCAATAGTTTAGCTAATGAGATCTTCATCGTATTCACTGATGCTTGTAGAAGTTTTATCTAAAGAATGAATAAAGAATGTATAATGTATAATGATAGTTTCATTATACCTCTTTATCTTGTTTACTAATAATGAGTTGATCTTTACTTATTCCATTATCAATAGGTCCTCCTCCATCTCCTCCTTCTATTGATTGTTTACTATTCTTTACTCCATCTACATCTACTTCATCCAATCCAAGATCCTACAACAACACTAACTCATTACTTGTTATATGTTCACTGGGCTAAAATTAGAAATGATAATTGTAAAAAAAGAGAAATAGAATAGAATAGTGCGTGAAAGACTGTATAAATAAGATAATGAATATGCTCACTTTGGATATCATATCATCATTACTTCTACAATAGTTTCACATATTAGAACATTCTGGGTGGATCATCCCAACATTGATAATCATACAAGCCATGCATAGGCCGAATTGTTAAGTTACGCATTTTCAAAATGCGGTCAGGTTTTATGATTTTCCTCAAATTTCGGCTCAAATGCGCCGGGTATTCAAAAAATCCCAAATGCGGCCATGTTTTTAGATTTTTTCGGGAAATTTCGGCCAGGCTTCGTAGTTGGTAACGTACTTTTTGACCTATGAAGCCATGTAACATATGTACCTTAATTTGGACAATCTCATTGTCAAAATTAAAACAAAATAATTAATAATTTGTTAAAAGATCCAAAGAACTAAGCAGAAGAACTAAGCAATGATAGGGGGTACTGTTTTTTTATAAGGATCCGCCACAATACTGTATTTTTTATAAGGGTCCGCCACAATGCTAGATTCGATGTCCGTAAATTTTCTGAAACTTACTCTTGTATCCATTGGAAATAAGTGCAACGCTTTCATTTTTCCAAATAAATGGAAGAAGTGCACGTCCAGAGTAAAAAAATGCTACGCATGGGCCACATTCATTATTAAATAACTATTAAATATAAGACCTCATGTTGAAAATGAATGGGCATATAATGAAATATAATATAATCTATACCTTGATATCATCTTCATTCAATGGAATGAGTACATACTTCTGTAATCGAACACGTTCACTCTCTAATTTACGTTGAACCTTCAAACATACAAATTAACATGGTTGTAGCACAAATACTGTATAACTATGGACCATGTTCATAAAGACATGGAAAACAATATTTCACAAATATCTTAATATCATAGCATAACCGCAATCAAATAAGAGGATAAAGCTCATATATTCACAATAACAATATCATAGGTGGGTGCGTGAAAATTTTTTTTTAACGCACAATCTTGCCTCCCTTTTTTATCCAACGTACCCATATGCCTATCTATTTAGAAGGACTTAAAAGCGTATCTCAATTTCATTGCCATAGCGCAAGTGAAGGGGGGCGATAGGGATGCAACCATACGTGGGCACCACTGCCGCTAGCGGCAATACACTCCCGATTTTTGGCACCCGACCCCCCGATTTTCCAAAAAAAATCACTCAAAATGACATATAAATGCTCAATTTTTTGCTTGTGACCCCCCGATTTTCCTTTCCAGCAGCAATGCCCGCCCACGTATGGATGCAACTAATTCAATTGAAATAGTTCTAAATATCAATTACTGTAGATGCATAGATGGATAATGTTGAATGAATGAAATAAGAAAGATATACGGTAAACTCAATAAGTTTTGATGAACATATCAGGCGAGTTGGAATAAATGGGTTTGAACATCATATTAATTACAGCTCGATAAGTCTTAGAATTTTTAAAGGTAAGATTAAGGGTCATGAGAACACTTATGCCTTTAACAATTGCATTGGAAGATAAGGGATGGCCGTTAAGGGTGTAAGTAGTTCTATTCATAGGTGAGCTGAAATGCATAACAGTGCTTTTACAAGGTGATAAGGTAATATTCCATAAGTCATTCCACTCAGAAATACAATCAATTGCAGTCTGAATATCTATTTGGACAGGTCCATAGATACCATACTTAATAGATAGCGACATGATAGTCAATAATGTACAATACACAGAAAAGGAAGCATACTGGAAACTTGCTTTTTTTTCTGGAAGTTTGAACAAAGGAAATATATCAGAGAAAGCGATAGCCTTAGCTTGTCTATTTATAAAAAAACTATGATTATAAATTATGTTTTGATTAATGTTGTCGGGAAGGGCAATAATCTGGCTAATCCACTGATATATCTATGCAAAATCAATAACTTTCTAGATTTAACTCAAACTTCAATTTATTCGTGTATAGTACCTGAGATAAAGCAGACACAGCAACTTTCCATTTCTGTTTGAATTTAAAACAATCAGACTTCATCAATTGTATTTGCATATGGAGTGAAGAAACCGTACCCTTGTTATCGAATGAAACTGACTATAATTAACATCCATAAATATAATCAATATAATGAATACTTACATGTTGTTCATTTGCACCATGAGCTTGTTCATATTCCACTCGTAATTGTTCATACTCTTTTCGAACCTTAAATCGACATTGAAAAAATAAAAATATAAAGAATCTTTAAAACTATTACCAAATGATATAAGGAGAAATCGCAACAAGTATATATACTATATGTACAAACCTGATTTAGTTGAGCTTCAATATCAGAACAATTCTGCATTAACTTCTTTTGTGATAGATCTTCTTCTTCTTCTAATTGTGCAATTTGATTAGCATGATTTCGTTTCATTTCATATAATTGACTTATGAGTGCCTCCTTCTCTTCCCTGCAACTATCACTCTGCGTCTCCTAAACATACATATATTGTCTAATCTCTCACTTAGATCTTTGTGCTTCGTCGACCATTATCGTATAGAAGGCTTGTAGATTCTTGTATTCTTCACTTCCTCGTATCACTTCACCAGGAATTGTCTTCAACTACAATCAATCAATCAATAATCAATAATCATCAGATCTACTTACATCCATCTTAGCCTTCTCTAGTTCAGCTGTCAATTCAGCACATTTCTCATTCAATTCATTCATTTCTTCTAATCTAGCTGATAGTATCTCTCGTGCATTCTCTAATTCTTGTTGAACACTATCCATCTATAAATATAATCAATACAATGAATACATCATCATCATCATTATGATAATGATACCTTAGAGTGTGATATAGATGTATCATCATGTGAATGAGTTCCATTACTTTCATTCTTATCTTTCTTCATCGATTTCTCTGATTGTGAACGTACAAGATCGGCTAATCGAGTATCTAATTTTTCTTCTCGTCTCCAACTTTTCTAAACATATATACTAAAACAGATAAACAAGGTATTTATAATATTTAATGAACCAATAGATTCAGCATATGAAGAATAAAATGAATAATACCTTTAACTCGAAATCTTTTTCTTCAAATTGTGTTACCAACTCTTCATTCTTTGTTTCTAACAAAGCGATCCGATCATCCTTCTCTCTCATCTATAATAACAAACAATCACATCAAAATCATCATTAAAATTAGATAACAATTAAAATATATATGATTTTACCTTAAGAGATAAATCTCTGTTCTCTGTTTGTAACTTATGTATATTTTGAGTGAGAGCTTGATTCTCATTAGCCAATATCGCCAACTTATCAACTACTTCTTCAGATATCCCAATCGCTCCTTCAATTCATATACATAATGATAAATATGATAGATTATGGAATGAATATATACTAACCTCCGTCTATGAACTCCTTTAGATCACTACATAAAGATGCAAATTGTTCAGCTCTTCTAACATCAGCTTCAGATAAACGTGAAGCAAGATGAAGACTTAATCAATATTATAAATATAAATACAATCAATATAATAAGCTTACGTATGTTTAACTCGAGCATCATATACTTTTTCACATTCATCATCTTCCATTTGTGCTATCTGACCAAGGAAATCACTTGTACTCTCTCCATCTTCTCGTACAACATCGTCAACTCCTCCATTTCGTATCAGAATTAATCGAAGATCTTCGTCCAACTCAAACAAATCATTATTACAACAAGCACTGTATTTTCTTATTATTATATAATAAATCACAATAAATGAATATTCTTACTCGATTCCAATGCCTATTCAACGTGCACAGTGTATTATCGTCCTTGTCTTGTCGTGCAGTCAACCTTTCAATCTAAAACACCCATTTCAATTATAGAATAAACTATCATAAGTAAAATACATATTTAAATAGATGAATAAACTAAGTAACCTTTCGTTTTTCTTCATCGAGCAGTCGTTGTTGCGCTTTCAGTCGTTCAGCGAGTTTAACGAGTTTAAAACGATCCACTCGTTGATCAATATCATTCTAAATATATAATTAACAATTTCTCATATATTATAATCATCAAACACGTAAGTAAGTTTTGGATTAAGTTAAATGAACCTCAATCGTTATTTAAAATATAAGGACGCCCAAAATGCTTTCAAGAGCTAGTTTTAATATGAAGTCAGCTCAACATTTAAATAAACAGCCAATCATTTCGAATACGCGCAAAACAACCACGGAATAATGACCCGAATTGGAGTCAAGAACCTAAGAGATTCTAGTGATGTTTTTTAAAGTAGTAAAGATAAAGGAAACTGGCACAAACAAGTCAAAAATTTGCGTTAGACCATAGTTAAAGACTGTTCCTAAGCTTATTCGACAGATTGGAATATATTTGACTGGGTATAACATGCATGAACATACAACTCCCGATACGGCAACGAGTCGAACGGGTTCAAATACTACTAATCGTTGTCTCTTCGATGTTGCAGGCTTACAATCATCTTCAACTGAATTGAAGTCGTCCCCATCACTCGACGGAGATCTTTTTGCCATCTTTAATCAACTTAATGAACAAATAATGACACAAACACAATAAATACGAACCTCCTTGAGTTCTAGGAGAAAGAGAACTTTCCAGAGGAAGTCTGCTAGCTCAAATGCGTTGAGATAACGTTATTATCACTAATCGATTCGTATTGTACTTATTTATTCACGACATCACCTCAAATTACTTAAATGCTATTGAATAAAGTTCAAACGTGAGTTCGAACCGTACATTTTTGAACAGTTACCATACGACAAAATTCCATGTAAGAGCCGAAATATTTTATTCCAATTCACCACTCACTTCACGATATAATTTTGTTCGTCTTGAAAGTTTTTTTTATATTGTGTTGAATTAATAAATATTGTAGATAATGTCTATTCCATTACTACCACAACGAGGATCTAGACTATATATTGAAGGATTACCCTCATCATTGGATGATGAAACCCTAACAATGTATTTTTCACAATACGGGTCGTTGGAAGAATGCAAGATAATCAAGGTTTGATCCATCATTCATTTTATATCAAACTGTTTGATTGAAGGATAAGGATATTAGCAAACGATATGGGTTTGTATCATATAGTTGTCCATCAGTATCACACAAAGTAGCATCAATAATACATACGATACAAGGATCTCGGATACATGTTGAAAGATTAGATCTAGTTAGTTTATTTATAATATATTATTAGTAAGCTATGATAACTATAGGATCATAAGGATAATTTTGAATATTCATTACCTTCAAAACGTCTATTTGTATCACTTCTTGGTTTGGAAGATATTAACGCAGATGTATTACGCACTCACTTCTCCAATTCAGGACAAATCAAGTCCATCTTAATTGAGGTTCCTCTTTTATCTAAATGAAATGAAATTATAATATTGAATATTGAGAAAGGAATGGATGATAAGATTTTATATGCAATAGTAACATTCGAATCAGATAAATCAGTAGAAGATGCAGTTGAAAGTGCTCATATCTTACATGGAAAGGCACTAATTGTTAGGAAGGTAATGAATGAAAATGAATGAGGATATATAGAATGTATCGGATATTATAGGCACTTAGATCAGAAGAAGTGAAGAAAGCACGTCAAGTAGATAGAGAACGAAGTGCAAGAGAAGAAAGGACAAGAATGAATACAAATCAATCATCTCAACCATATCATTCATCTATTCATTCTGTATCTAATACATACTTTCCTTACGGATATCAATGATCTCTTATTATATCATAATCTCTTTCTATCATGAATAAATGTAATATTTGCTTTTCCACTTAATAGATTATACATATTCTTTGTAAACAGGTTTATACACCATAATATACTTTGATAAACGAATATAATAAATGTATCGGTTACATTTGCAATATAGATGAGTAGAGTTTCTGATGATGTAATAGTTATTTCATCGAATGTCATAGAATTGGATGAAGAAATGGAGATAGAATACATAATGAAAGAGGTTATTGATCTATCGAATATCTACTCTAGAATGAACTTATTAAGATGGTATCTATTCTTACATCTAAAGTATATACAGTTAATCGTCGATTAGCTGGATCTATTCCATTGATAGATCATCATAAAAGGAATGATATTATATTGAAGAGTACCATTAAGAATGGAATCGTTCGTTATATTTATATATTACCTAGTTTGATTACTTACAGTAATACTGCAGATTCACAAATTGATCAGTAAGACTGATGCCTTCTCTCAAGAATGTTATGAAATCTGTCATGTGGATTACGGTATATCCATCTTATCTAATCAATCAATATACCGTATATATTCAAGATGAATTCGTTGTAAGCGTTGAATCTATTTGTTTGGACAACGGAAAACATCCCCATATACCGTTTCCATATTATATAAAGTTCACTAGAATAAAAGATAAGAAGTAAGTTGAATGAATGAGATGATATAGAAATGTATAGGTTCTATTGTAGATATAGAATAGATATGAAATGTGGAAAGAATGAGAATAGTTCATGGTTGATACAAACTATGATACCATCTATTATAAGATGGATTCATAATATACTATCAAGGAAGAATGGTTAATCCATAATAATCAATAAATCATCAAAAAAATTATAATGATAACTATAGAGACAATACGGAATCCATTATGTGAAGGAACGAATAAATTGATTGGAGTTGAAGAATACACTAAGAAATATCGAGAAGTTAAAAATGATTTGGGGAAGACTATTGCTAGAGTACGGTATATCATTGATTTATCATTTATTGATCAGTAAATGATTTATTTAGAATTGGATAGATAAGACATCAGCAGAGAAGTTTGTATATGAAGACTGTGGTATAGCTACATATTTATCAGTATGAATAATAATCTTTATTATATTTCATTTCATCCGTTTCAGCTCCTTTGGTCAACTCGTTCAATCAAACCTACTAAATTTGTAGATGTTGGATGTGGAAATGGTAGTAACCTACAGTAATCAACCATGCTAACATACCGTAATCTATTTATTCCAATCAGGATTACTAGTTCATCTACTTAATCAATTGGAGTATTCTGGATGTGGAGTTGATCTTCGTGAGAGAAAAACATGGAAGACTATGTTCCCTAATGGTAATTTATTGAGATGAAGATAGTTATTATATGAATGAATATATTTAGATGAATTGATAGAATCAACATTGAATCCATCAATATCATCATCAAATGGTCTTCCTATTGATTGTGATTATCTTATTGGTAATCATTCTGATGAACTCACTCCATGGATTCCCATTATGGCTGCTCAGTATATACTCTATATCTATCTATCAATCTATCTATTCATTCCCTTTTAAGTCTTAATATTCCATTCTTCCTTCTTCCTTGTTGTCCATTCGATTTCTATGGTAAACTATGTAAGAAAGGTTCATCGAGTCTATATGAGGTCTATTCATATCAATTATAATCTATCCCCTTTACTCATATATTCATCATTTCAGGATCTTATAGTATATATAAAAGATATCAGTGAAAGATTAGGATATATAGTGGAGATAGATAAGTTGGCTATTCCTAGTACAAAACGAGTAAGTATTCCTTATATGGATAGATAAAATATAAATGGATGATACTATGATCAGACTGCTCTCATTTGTACTATTCCTTCATATGGATTAAGAAAAGATGTTAATGAAGAGATTGAGAAAATGTTAGAAGAATCAAGAAAAGGAAGAGAATTCATTGCTAGACCTAAAGAAGAAAAGGTACTCATATACTATATACTTACTGTAGGTATGATATATCTAATTGTAAGGTACGAAATTGTTCGTCTATCAGTAAAGAGAAAAGAGATGAATTGATTACTAGAGTATTCAATAAATTAATGGAAGGAGAAGATAAGAAAGGAAATGAGTTAGTCATTTAATACATCAATCATATATCTATAATATATTCATTCAGATGGAGGAAGGGTAAATCATTGCCACTAATCAATATTGTATCTCTATTATCGATTGATGAAAAGAAGTTAATGAAAGAACAATGTGGAGGAGTACAAACGTTCCTTAAGAATCAACATCAAATATTCAAGGTATTCAAGAGATCAAAGATAAATAATATCAATTGAGAAAAGATAAAAAGATCAATAATATGAATTGAGATCGTAAATGGATGCGTTAAATTGAAAGATTGGAAAGAAGAAATAAAGAATAAAAAGGATAATAAGAGAAAGACATCTCAATGTTGGTTCCATCATAATCATCCTGATGGATGTCCATTAATAGATGAACAATGTTCATTCATTCATTCATCATTTAGTAGATAATATTATATTATCGATTCATATACGGTTCATTCTATTCATTCTATAGCAATGGATTAATCTTTATCTTAGCTTTAGCTATATAATCATTCTATTGATTGATTCATTGATTGTTATGGTACATTTACAAATAATAAATAAACTATCCACAAGAGCATTGAATGGTACACGGTACAATGGAACAAGCAATGGGTACGATAATAGGCATTAGCACACGGACATACCGTATACGGTAGGGGATACGGTAGATGCAGGGAGTCATCAAAAGCATACACGAATAGATAAGATAGTGAGATCAAATCAAGGAATAAAGTAAATGAGAAAGAGATTTAAAATGTAATACGTGAGTAATAATTGAATAATAAACTCTATATTATATTCCAATTCCTGAGTCTGCTTGACCTCCTTTTATATTATCATTAACATTAACATCATCAACATCTGATGATTCTTCTCCATATGAAAGACGTTGACGACAACTTGCTGTAATGAATCATCAAGGTTACGGTAGGAATGGGTAATTGTGGTAAATGGGACATACTTAATACTTGATCAGGTGCATATATAACATCATGATCAAGTGCAGACATCTTAGCTGTATTCCTATTAGCAGAATACATTCCAATAACAGAACGACTCATAGAATCATCAGAATTACGAGCTTAAAAGATCAAAGATCATATATAAATAGATAGATAGATAGATGTAATACATTGAGATAATCTAGCAGATGATGGTAAAGTATAAGAGTAAGGTCGATCTCCATCTCCTCCTTCTCCATCTCTTCCTTTTCTCATTCGAATAGGAGTCATATATGATGATTGATCAAATCCTCCTTCTACAATACAATCATATAATTATCTATCAATATCATAAACTAATACCTTTACATTCAAGATCACTTAATCTATCACAAACATCTTCATTAGTTAATCCTAATTGGAATTGTAATACATCAACTTGTGTACGATAACTCTCAGATAGTTTGGATGAAGTCATTTCCTTTCGAAGAAGTTCCTCATTTTGTTGAACTAACAATCTATAATACAATACAATAAATCAATGTCATCAATAAATCAATAAAATGATGGAATCGACATACTTTTCTCGTTTGATCTTCTGATCTAATTGTAGTTTCAACTCTGTCGTTTTATGCTTCAACTTACTAATCTCAAGGTCTTTTGCGGGTATTTCATCGACCCTTAAAGATCAAAGAATAGATATAATGAATATGAATATATTCTATTCATACCTCATAGTCAAATGTTGATTCTTCAATCGAAGTTCTTTCATTTCAACAGATTTCAATTGAAGTGCAGTATTGAGAGAACTAATCTCTTGAGATAAAGTCTACAAATTATTCTCTTTACAATACCATCAATTGAAGAGATACGTAAAGATCAAAGATCAAGGACTTCATCTTACTTGAACTTTAGTATCATGATCAGTAGCAAGTGCATTCTGTAATGTTTTCTTCTCTTTCATCAATTCTTCCAATGCTCTTTCTGTTTCTGCATTCTTCTCATCCAATAAAGCACATGCCTTCAATCAATCAATCAATCAATCAATCAATCAATCAATCAATATAATAAAATAAATAAATAATTGAATACCTGTTGATGTCTCCTAGCTAATTCAGCCAATTGACTTTCGTGTCTTCCTTTCTCTTCTTCCATTAAAAGAGCATGTACAACATCAGAAGCTTCAACCTTCAATCAATATATTACAATATCACAATACAGTAATAGATTAATCAATCAATATATCGATCATTCATACCTGTTTGACAATTTCATCTCTCATACTTGCTATGGCCTTCTCATTAGATTGATGTACTGTAAATATCGCTTTATAATCAATTAATCAATATTACGAATAAAAAAATAATTAATTGGAAATTAAAAAAGTACCTGATATGAATGCCAATATAATAGGAAAAGAAGCAAGAGGAAGAAGAAGATGAAATAGGGGAGGTCTTTTGATTGGATCTATCATATAGATAAGAAGAAGAAGGATACATGATAAGAGGGATAGAATGATTGATTGCCATCGAGACATTTAGAGAACGGATACAGGAGTACTGTAGATACAGATGAAAGAGTACTGTAGATTGATAATAGAGGTACTGTAGATAGATTATGATAATAGATAGAGATGAAGAAGAAGGAGTGAGGTAAAGGGATCTATTATATCCTAACTAACAACTAATTGAATGTAATGATGATCCTCATTGAAGAGTCAAACAATCCTTCCACTCCTTTCTTAGATGGATCAAGATACGATTGAAAGATATGAATGAGATGGAGGGGAAGAAGGAGAGGGAGAGGGAAGAAGGAGAGGGAGAGGGAGGGGAAGAAGGAGAGGGAGGGGTGAGAGACACTTAGACATCAAGCACAGTTTAGAGGAAGATTAGAATTGAGAAGAGGACAATGGAATGATCAAATGAACGATGAAGGAATCAAATGATAGAAGAAGATAGAAGGAGGGGAGAGGGAGAGGGAGAGGGAGAGGGAGAGGGAGAGGGAGAGGGAGAGGGAGAGAGGGAGAGGTAGAGAGAGGAAGGGAAAGGTAAGAATATATGATACATTATATAATGCAACTAACATTTTTCCAATTCACTTCTCTTTGATTCTTCAGTTTCAGTTAATCTTTGTACTAATTGATCCAATCGAGATTGAAGATCATCTATAATCAATCAATATGATTAATCAATCTACAGTATACTTACTCTTCTCTTTATCATTCTTATCCTTATATACTGTAGCCTCTCGTATACATCTATTGACAATGATTCCAAGTACATCAATTGTATTATTGGAATGTTTCAATCTATTCATCTTATCTTCTTCATCTATAATCAATAACAGACTACTATCATGACATTCAATCCATTTCTCATTCTTATAATATCAAATGTCATTCAATCTTTATGACTAAATATTCGTCCTTTAGAATAATCAATTCAATATTCCAAATATAATGAATGAATAGATATACCAATAGATTTCTTTTTCTTCTCATTCATTCCTTTTCTCTTCATTCCATCAATTTCCTTCTTAACAATAACTGATTTAGATGCAAATGATGAAGTTGGATATTGAGTAACTGTTGATGATGAAGCTAATGATGATGATGATGTACCTATATCATATCAATTCATTCAATCAATCAATCAATACAATCTCTATACCTTTCTTAACTACAGTATTCTTTCCATTAGATACAGTAATCTTCTTCTTCTTATCTTCATCTCCATTTATCTTTTCTTCTTTCTTCACTGCTAAAAGTGTATATTCATTTCTTTTTCTATTTCTTTACATCGATACTTCTACTTCTTATCCCATTTTTTGCCAGCTTCCGACCCAGGGGAAAAGAACGAGAGTGAGGGGACAGAGGGGGGGGGGGGGTAGAGAGAGAGGGGAGAGAGGAAGAGGAAGGGAGAGGGGGATGAATAGTCAGTTGTCCAATGATAAGCAAGAGTCCAATTGGTGGAAAGAAAGAAGAGCTGTAGTAGTAAAAGAAAGTATAAGATGAATGAATGAATGAATGATATAGTATAGATTGAATAGATCAACGAATACAATTGGTGAATAACAACATCTGTTTGATAATGAATAAAGTATGATATACTTATACTTGTATACCCATATAGTATATACTCTCTGTCACTGTTCCTTCACATAACGGATTATGGAATAGGTCAATAGGGTACTTTGATTCTATTGTATTCAATATACAATACTATTCAATATAATGAGATGACTTACGAGGAGGAGGAAGAAGTGAAACTCTCGGTTTACGTGAAGATGAAGGAATAGATGATGATGATGATGAAGGAGGAGGAGGAGGTTGATTGAATTGTTTAAGAGGAGTCTTCATTCCATTCATACGAGATACTTTTGATAATTGAGAAGAAGAAGAAGAAGAAGAAGGAAGAGGAGGAGGAGGCATTGTTGATGATGATGAGGAATCTATTAAGAGATCATTACAATCAGTATATATATGGTATATGGAAGAGAAGATGAATGAATGAATGAATGAATAGATTGATTGATAGAATGAATAAACAATATGAATGATTGATAAGACTATATTCAGACAATCAAATGGTGTGACAAATATTGATGATTGTTTGAGTTGAATTGAATGATGCTAAGAGGATAGAGGACAGATTGAAGAAGGAGGAGAGGGAGACAGGTAGGTAGATGGAAAGGGAGAGGGAGAGATTGTGAGATGATCAGTAGAATTGGAGGTCTTCTCTCCATGAGTAGAGAATATGTATAGAGTAAAGAGAAACTGGAAAGAAATGGATAGAAAGGACCTCAATAGGTAGATGATGATGAAGGAGAGGGAGAGATAGAGTATATAGAGAAGTAGAGATTGATAGAGGATATACCAAGAGAACAAGGAAATAGAGACCTCTAGAGGGAGAGGGAGAGGGAGAGGGAGAGGGAGAGGGAGAGGGAGAGGGAGAGGGATAGACTCATTCGTCCTCTTTTATCTCCATCTCTTTCTCACACTTCAACATTGGTCTCTCGATGCATTCCAAATGGTGAAAGAAGAAGAAGAATGAATCAATATATTAGAATATAATATAAGATGAACTAACTATTATCATCATTCTTAGATGGAATAGATGGTAATAATGATACTCTTGTCTTCGTTGTTCTCTCTTTTATTCCATTCTTCTCTGCTTCCATTGATGCTTTCAACTTATCCATCACTACAATATACTATATTGAATGAATCAATCAATATATTGAATGAATGAATGAATGAATAGATACTTACTCAATTGATGTTTAGATGGAGCTTTTTGTTTGACAGGAAACTTTGGAGCAACAGGAGGAGGAGCAAGAGGGGCACGTTCCTATAATATGAGATCAAAGATCAAAGATCAAAGATCAATAGGATGAGAGGGAGAGATACCTTCTTAGGTCTTTCTTCAACTTTCTTTACAACTTCTTCCTTTTTCTTCTTCTTCTGAGTTCTTGATGATATTCTTTCTTCCTATAATATTGATGTCAATTAAATGAATGAATGAATGAATGAATGAATGAATGAATGAATACCTTGATTCCTTCCTTCTCATTCTTCTCATTAGTTGTACTATTACTAATAGATGAAGTACATCTATTATCATTCGATGAACATGGAGGAGATATATCTAATATATCAATGATATACTAAATGAATAGATAGATATATATATATACCTTCATCTCCTCTATCATCATAATCATATTGAATAGGAGTAATACTTCTACTTCCATTATCATTATCTCCAATACATGGTCTTTCTTCAATCATAGGTGTAATCAACTCTTCTTCTTCTTCTACTTCATCTACTTCTATTTCTATATTATCTCTTCTTTCTCTTACAGTATGACGAGGTGATCCAATAACTGGTAGATTCTCTACACCAACTCGAGACTCAGCCAATACTAATGATTTATCAACTAAATATAATCAATATATTCTCCTCTATCATATCAATATCGATTAACTAACTCTCATGTTGTGCCAATACACGATTGAGAGCTGAATCAGGTATTTGAGCTGCCATCAAATCGTCTTCATCATATTGATCATACTGTAATGATATAAATGATACGGTCGATATACAAGTATACGGTATACTTACTCTTCCTGGTAATACATAAGTATTATTACTCATCATCATATCATCTCCAAATTGCCAACTTCCATTCATTACCTATTAATGAAATATAGAAGATGATTATAGAGATAGAAAGATAGATAGTATATTATTGATTGAATGAAAGAATAGATAGGATGAGACTAAAGTGATCTACTATCATATCTATCTATTCCCTTATCCTCATATTCAATCCAAAATAGAGATGAAGGATGAGAGAAGTAGTAGAATACTACAATAGTGGAGAGATGAGAAATGTGATTAGAATGAGAAGAATTACATGATCAATTAGAATATTAATTAGAAAGCCATTATGGATATGTTAACGATGCTAAAATGTTAGATTGAATAAAGAGAGAGAGAGATAGGTATGAGTGGGAAGATAAGAGGTAGAACCAAGGAACGAAGAGGGAGGAGAGAGAGGGAAAGGGAGAGGGAGAGAGAGGGAGAGAGGAGGAGGAGGAGGAGGAGGAAGGAGTCGTAGGAGAAGAAGAAGAAGAATGATTGGTGGCAGAAGAGAACGAGTAGAAAAAGGTTGAAGAATAGAAGAAGAAGTAACAAGATAGATGATCTATCTCATCATAGTATATATCTACTAGTGGTTCATACAATATATGGAAGAATAGATAGAGGATGGATATAGAGGAAGAGATAGAGAGATAGAGATAGACTAGATTGTATTGTATTCATGATGACTTGTATGATATAGAGTAGATAGATCAACTTACATATGATTGATTCATAAGTATAGATGAAGTAGTTGATGATTGAGATATTTGCATTGATTGAGAAGAAGAAGGAGATGATATTGAAGGATGAGAAGATGAAGATGAAAGATCACGAAGATCAAGAGATGGAAGAGCTGATCTACTCAATTTCTATAATATATACTCATCACATATATCAAAGATCAAAGATCAAATATGTAATACATATTACTCGATATGGATTGATGTACTGTATTCAAACAATTCAAAACTATTATGTTATATTTCTAATGAAATGATAGTTGATAATATAATATATATATGAATGAAATAAGATGATTAAGAAGATGTAACCTGTTGTTGTAATAGAAAAGTCTTAGATGGAGGAATAGATGATGATGATGAAGGAATTGGAGATATCAATCGAACTTTATATAATGGAGCGAAGATTCCATGATTAGGAAGACATTGGAAGTATGAGAATCCTCAAGAATAACCATCATAAAGAAGGAGAGGGAGAAGAGGAAGGAGAGGGAGAAGAGGAAGGAGAGGGAGAAGAGGAAGGAGAGGGAGAGGGAGAGGGAGAGGGAGAGGGAGAGGGAGAGGGAGAGGGAGAGGGAGAGGGAGAAGAGGAAGTATACCTTCTAGAGGGATTATCAAAAGAACAAACATATTACAAGATGTTAGTGACAAAAAGGGAGATAGAAAGAGGGGGAATTGTTTTATTTGTTATGACCATATCTATTCTACTCTGTTCTCTATTCTAACAACTCTCTCCCTATTATACAACATAATTAAAAGAGAGAGAGAGAGAGAGAGAGAGAGAGAGAGAGAGAGAGAGAGAGAGAGAGAGAGAGAGTAATTCTTTCAATCTAGTTTTATTCCTCTTCTTCTCGTTCAATATCTTTACTTTCTCTCCATCTCTTTCTTTCCATATAAGATGACGAAGATTATTTGTTACAAGTACAATAATAGATAATCAAAGATATTTGTTGTACTATTGATATGAATGAATGAATGAATGAATGAATGAATGAATACCTTGAAATGATCCATCATGTTTTCCATTTGGTTTAATTAATTCAATACCACAGAATAGTCCACTCTTTCCATCTATTCCTCCTATATATCTCAATATTCCTTCTCCTATTCCATCTACATATACTTCTTCTCCTATATTACATATTGATACTAGAGGAGGTTCTTCTATTCCATCACTCTTCTGAATACGGTAAGAGATCAAAGATCAAAGATCAAAACTCACATGAACCGCAGACTTAATCATATCGTTCAACTTGTTAGAAGGAAGTTATGTCATCTGAAAGAATAATTGAAGTATTAAGGAGATAAGTAGATGAATGAAAATGAAGATGAGAAGAGGAATGAGGGAGAGGGAGAAGGAGAGGGAGAGGGAGAGGGAGAGGGAGAGAGGGAATGGAAGAGGTCACAGTGCACATTAGAGAAGAAGCAAGTAAAAGTGATGATTGAAGAAGATAAAAGAAATGAATGATCGAAATGTAAATTGAATTGAATATGATAATGAGATGAGAGATAGATATCAAAGTTTTAATGAATCAATAATTGTGATCTACTCCCTTTACTCATCTACCTTTTCACTTTACACTCCACCGAAGTGAAACTGTAGGTCGAAAGGTATTTTACAGATTTAAAAATATAGCCAGTTTTTTAATCCCAAAGTACTGGTAGGCTTAATAGTTTGTAACGTACTTTTCGATATATGGGTGAAAGTAGATCGGTGTAGATAGAGAGAGAGAGAGAGAGAGAGGAACAGTAAATGAATTATGAGATATAAGGCCACATATATCAAACTATTTACTTAAATAAAAAAACAATACATGTATACGAAAAAAGTGTAGTCAAGATGGAAATTGTAGCAATAAAAGAGAGGTGTGAATATATGGTTTATGATGGTTAGACACTATAAAAATGAAGAATGAATAAGATATGACTGATACTGTGTTAATGATATCATATGAGGGAATTGAAGAGAAGAAGAGGAAGAGGAAGAGGAAGAGTGAGTAAAGATGATGATGAAGAAAGAAGAAAGAAGAAGAGACTAAAAGCTGAACAATCGAATAGAGAGGAAAAGAAAAAGATAGATGATGATGAAGAAAAGGAATATGAGAAGAATAGAATATATTTATGATAATAGAATATGTATAGTACTCTTGTCAAGTATTCCTTCATCTCCAATGGATAGCTTTATGTGATTAGACTTACTCCCATGAGATGAGAAGAGGAGTCGATGAGAGAAGAGAAGAAGAAGAGGGAGGAGGAGGAGGAGGAGGAGGAGACCAAAAGAGGAGAGAGGAATAGAAGAAGTCAATTGGAGAAAGATAGAATAGAAGAGAATTAAAGAGGAAGACTAAGATCGATATACATGACTCATAATATAATGAAGATAATGGAATATACACTGAAGAAGAAGATTATATCCTTATGAAGGAGAAGAAGAAAGAAGTAGTAGAAAGAGAATAATAGATAGAAGAAGGAGAAGGAAGGTGTATTGAGAAGAAGGAGAAATAATAGATGAGAGAAACACATAGAATTATACAATTCAATAACTAAATGAAATTGAAAAGAACAACTAAAGGGGGAATGATAGTTGAAGCTAAATGAGATGAGAACAAGAATAGAAACGGGAATGAACTCATGAACAATATGTCGGCATTCCTTTTATTGAACTCCACCCCCCCCCTTCAACTATATCTCTAATCTATCTACACGAATCAAATTGCAGAAATGTATAACAATTGATAGGAAGTAGAGGAAATAAGCTAGATAAGAGTGAAGAAGTGAATGGAATTCAGAAGGACAAAGTAATGATGGAGAGTAATCAATACAGTGAGAGTAACACCATTGAGAGAGAAGGAGATGGAGAAAGTAGTTGGACATGGGAACCCGTAGAGACACAGAGGGAGAAGCATAGATGAGTCTAGAGACGAGAAGGAGAGGACTGAACGATTACTCTCGCCTTCTCTTTCTCTCTCTCTCTCTCTCTCTCTCTCTCTCTCTCTATTCCATGTCCATTTGAGGCTTAAGCCATTGTGACAGAAAGGAAATGGAATAGTATCATCATCTCTTCCATTATGGATGAAGATGAAGAAAAAGACTGAGATTAGTCTATCTCTTCTTGGTCTCTAATTTCATCCATCATACTATTACTCTTTCCCAATTCGGAATAAGAATGAATGATTCTGACTCAGTTTGACATTTATCTATTATGAAATATGCACTCCTTCATCATATAAAGACCAAATATTAGATATTATTCATTTATTTTGTATTCTCATCATCATCATCTGAGAGTCTCCAAGACAAAAATCGTGGACGAGTTAGCAAACATATGAAGAGAAGAAGAAGAAGAGAAAGGAAGAAGGGAAGAAGAAGGAGCACATGAAGATGTGTAAAAGCAAAGAGAACTCAGATTCCGACACAATCATTACTATCTATCCATGTAGTTATCACAATAGAATACATCCACTACATACACGAATAACAATATCAAGTAGATGAAATGGATAAAGAGATTGAGTGAAGACAGACTATAGTATACATCAATGATATCCTCTCTATAGGATATACTAAATGTCCTCTTCACCATCGAGATTGTATACACAATAGAGGTGTCAGATTAAAGAGTACACTAATACATGTGATCCCTTTCCATTCCAAGATAACCAAGGTTCTATATCCCTCCCACTCTCTTGATTGCTTATCCTAGTGGAGATAGAAGCACTCATACAGATACCGGCAGTCGTTGAGAAAGAGGAGATGGAGAGAGAGACATAGAGATAGGGAGGGAGATAGTCTCTTACCAGCTTCTCTTTAGCTCCCATCCTTCCGATCGTCTTCTTCTATCCATCGTGTCTATCTCTCAACATCTTTCATTCTAATAACAATCAAGAATGGCCAATTCTGAATGGCAATCAGATCCAGGATGGAAATATTTGAGAGAATCTCAAGAAGAAACTATCAAGGTATCTTATACATATTATTACCGTAATCATCGCATTTATATTGTTTCATTTCTATTTATATTATCTGTATATATCTTCATGTCTTATATGTTCTTTCTTTATTTTATTCTACCATATATGTTCACTTTCTATTTACTGGTTCAAATATTTTGTGCTCATTTCTTATGCATTTCTAATCCCTCTCTTGTATTGGCTATTTTTATAGTAAGAAAATATTCTTCAAATCACCACAAAGTGCGCTCAATCTGAATATATCTTTCATCTCGTTCTTATCTGTACTATAATTTGACATAACCTATTTCACTTCCAAATGAATTCTCTGTGAATTCGCGAGACAAGTCAATAACGATCACTCATTTCTAGCACATTTTACTGACATAATTTCTTGTTCATTCATTCAGATTTGGCAGGTAAAAAAAATTCGATATGAAACTTTTCAAGAAAAAGCGGCCAATAAAATCCCAAAATACTAAAATTCGAAAATAGTTCTACGCGTCAAAAAGATTTAAGTTTATGACTGCCTAATCAGATAAGCTCTGTACTCATATGCGTTCACAATCTCAATGTATCGTTTTTGTACGCCAATATTTTGTGATATGTACTATAATTTCAATCAGAATCTAGTTGTGGCTTTCTCAATTCATGTATCTATCTTTATCTGTTATCTCCTCCTACGTTTTTCTTCTTTGTTTGATTGTGTCTATCCTTTCTCTATCTGATCACATAATGAGTGATAATCATACTCCAAACATAAACACTGTTTTTAAAGTAAATTCTACATTGTTGATTTGTTGTACTAGAGTATAAATATATAAATATATTTGATGTGTAGACCCAGTCATCTCGCCAATTTGATAATCCAACCCATCGTTGGATAACTGATCCATCAGAAGGATTTGTAGTAGCCGAGATTAAAAGTGATCAAGGAGATGAACTTTCAATGCAATTGCCTGATGGAACACTTGTAAGACTATATTCAGTCATAGATACAACATCAATGTATCATTTCTTCAGAAAACTATACCCAAGAAAGATTGTCAAGAGATTAATCCATCCAAATATGAGAAGACTGAAGACATGTTTGTTATTTCTCTATTCACAATTGATTATATCCACAGGTCGAAAACTATGTAACAAAGTACCAAGCCTGACAGGATTTTGAGCCAAAATTTCACAAAAATCGAAAAGCCTGACCGGATTTTGAAAACCGATAACCTTTCCATTCGACCTATGATTATATCTAGCAATCATAGCTAGGTTCTGTGTAAAAATACCTTATACAAGTTTATATACGTTTAGGTCAAATCTGACATTTCTGAATGAAGCTTCGGTTCTTCACAATCTCCGAATGAGATATAAATCAATGATGATCTATGTTAGTTAGTAATTATCACTAAGAACATTTTGTTCATTTATATCCTTAGAATCAAAATATTTAACATTAATGAGTGTAAACTGTGACTATATTGATTACAGACGTATTCTGGTCTCTTTTGTGTCTTCATCAATCCATACAAAATGCTTCCTATCTACACTGATTCTGTAGCTGCAATGTACATCAATCGTCGAAGATCAGAAATGCCTCCTCATCTATTCGCTGTATCTGATGAAGCATTCAGAAATATGCTTCATGGTAAGATATTCATTGAAATGATTGATGGATGGAGTGATCGATTGCAGATAAGAAGAACCAATCAATGTTGATTACTGGAGAATCAGGAGCTGGAAAGACTGAGAATACAAAGAAAGTCATATCATATTTTGCTCAGATTGGAGGAGCATCTGCTAAGAAAGATTCAAAGGTCCATTATTCGTCTAGTAGACATGTAATGAATGATTGTATGTATAGGAAGCATCATTAGAAGATCAAGTAGTTCAAGCAAATCCAGCCATTGAAGCATTTGGTAATGGAGCTACTGTGAGAAACTATAACTCCTCACGGTTCGGAAAGTTCATTCGAATTCATTTCGATACGAAAGGAACTCTTGTTGGAGGAGATATTGAACATTGTAAGACATTCAATACAATATGAATAACTAATCAAGGGTCACTAATCATAGATCTTCTGGAGAAATCTCGTGTGATCAAACAAGCTCCAGGAGAAAGATCATATCATATTTTCTATCAGATCATGACTCAACCACAACTAAGAGGTACTTTGTTGCTATAGCTATTTCTTCATCCATACATTCATTAACTCCAGAGAAATATTTCCTCGAAGAAGATATTCATAAGTATTCGTTTGTATCTCAAGCTGAGACTACTGTACCCGGTATGGATGATGTTGAAGAATGGAAAACCACAGATGTATTTACATGGGATCATCCTATATCGATCTAGTTCATCTCTTTCTCAGAAAGCATTCGATGTAATGAAGTTCTCTCCAAATGAGAAAAATGATCTATATAAGTTGTGTGCGGCTATTATGCATATGGGAGAAATGAGATTCAAACAGAAACCAAGGGAAGAACAAGCTGAGATTGAGGATATGAAGAGTAAGATTATCACATATCAATAATGATAGATATCATGTATTAAATGAGTATGAAGTGAAAGAATGATCAATGTCTTTATACCATTTGATAGAGTACTGTAATTGACACACGTGTGTTCTATTCGTCTCAATATACCATTTGATAGAGTACTGTAATTGACACACGTGTGTTCTATTCGTCTCAATATACCATTTGATAGAGTACTGTAATTGACACACATGTGGTCTATTCGTTTCAATATACCATTTGATAGAGTACTGTAATTGACACACGTGTGTTCTATTCGTCTCAATATACCATTTGATAGAGTACTGTAATTGACACACGTGTGTTCTATTCGTCTCAATATACCATTTGATAGAGTACTGTAATTGACACACGTGTGTTCTATTCGTCTCAATATACCATTTGATAGAGTACTGTAATTGACACACGTGTGTTCTATTCGTCTCAATATACCATTTGATAGAGTACTGTAATTGACACACGTGTGTTCTATTCGTCTCAATATACCATTTGATAGAGTACTGTAATTGACACACATGTGGTCTATTCGTTTCAATATACCATCTACACTAGGTGCAACTATTTCTTCTAAACTATTTGGTGTAAATGAGGAACATTTCGTTGGTGCTCTACTTCGTCCTCGTGTCAAAGTTGGTATGGAATGGGTTTCAAAAGGACAAACACAACAACAGGTAGTATCCCCCTTCTTATACCAAATCATACTGTACTTGTAAGGTGGAATGGTCAGTTGGAGCTCTTGCTAAGGCTATCTATGCTAGAATGTTCACATGGTTAATTAAAAGGTAAATTACAATCATTAAATTAACAATAAGTATAGAATAGTTCAGATGTAATAAGACTCTCCAAGGAAATGAGGAATTGGCTGCATTCTACATCGGAGTTCTCGATATTGCTGGATTCGAGATATTTGATGTAAATAAATTAATACTCAATTTATAAGACTATTGTAAATAATATCTCTCTAGCGTAATTCATTCGAACAACTTTGGATCAATTTCGTGAATGAAAAACTACAACAATACTTCAATCATCATATGTTCGTACTTGAACAAGAGGTTATAATTGAATATAAATACGATATGTTGAATAAGCGATGAATTAAGGAATACAAAAGAGAAGGAATTGCATGGACATTCATTGATTTCGGACTTGATCTTCAATCTTGTATCGATCTTATTGAAAAGGTTATTTGATAGATTAAATGAAGAGAATACTCATTGAACTCGTTTAGCCTCTTGGAATTGTTTCTATGTTGGATGAAGAATGTATTGTACCCAAGGCATCTGATATGACTTATGTAGACAAAGTGACCACTCAACATCTTGGAAAACATCCCAACTTCCAAAAGGTAATCCACATTACTATGCACTTTATGCAAATCATGGAGACTTGTTGAATATAGATTATGTTCATTCAGGCCAAACCACCAAAAGGAAAACAATCTGAAGCTCATTTTGCTATTGTTCATTATGCTGGAGTTGTACGATACAATGCGGAACAGTGGTTGGATAAGAATAAGGTATAAATTGAATGAATAAATAGAATGGAATGAATGAATACTTATAGGATCCATTGAATGATTCAGTCGTTGCTGTACTCAAGACCAGTGATAAGAATGGAATACTATATGCTCTATGGGAGGAATACATAACAGATGTTGATAGAGAAGAGAATGCATCTAGAGGTATCATATCCATACACTCTCAATAGATATCACTGATTGAATCAGGAAAAACAAGTGGAGGAAGAAAGGGCAAGGCAGCTTCATTCCTTACAGTATCAACTATGTATAGAGAGAGTCTTACATCACTTATGGCTATGCTTCATTCAACTCAACCTCATTTCATTCGTTGTATTATACCTAATGAGAAGAAGACGAGTGGACTTATTGATGCTCCTCTTGTACTCAATCAAGTAATCATTTAAAATATGAAATATGTGAAGATAATAATGATGAATGATACAATTAAGCTAACATGTAATGGAGTTCTCGAAGGAATTAGAATTTGTAGAAAGGGATTCCCTAATAGAATGTTATTCGATGAATTTAGATATAGATATGCTATTCTTTCTGCTGAAGAAGCGAGGTATACAATAATACATTCATGGAAATCATCGTATTAATACAGAGATAAGAACGCGAAAAAAGCATCTGAGGCTATGCTGAATAAACTTGTAGAATCAGATATCATAAATGTGGATAATTTCAAGACTGGCCTCAACAAGGTAAGACAAACAAAGGAAGATCTTAGTTGTAATTATAAATGAAGGTATTCTTCCGAGCTGGAATGCTTGCTCGAATGGAAGAATTGAGAGATGAAGCAATCTCAAAAATGCTTCTTGCGCTACAATCAAGAATAAGATGGTATCTTGCTCAGGTAAGAGAAAAGAATAATCGAGAGTGTAATGTAATTCGAACCTATTCAGAAACACTTGAAGATATTGACAATGGGAGATGAGATGGCAGCTCTATTGCAATTCAATGTCCGACAATGGAATAAACTTCAGTAAGTACAAACATTGTTACCAGTTGGAGGAAAAATTCAAATCGCAATTTACATAATGAAGAACAAAAAATATATATCGTGCAGGAAACTGTTTCTCAACGTGACTTGACATTTTACAATCACATTGAATAAGAATGACATCAGAACATCGTTGGCAAAGGCTTGCCGCAAAGCATCAATTTTAAAAAAAATTTTGTTGCAAGATTTCAGCCATACAAAAATATAGATTATCTAATGCATGATAAAAGTTTTTTTAAACAAATAGTATTGGCCAATGTCACTTTAGATACATCGATACAATTATTGTGAAACATCAAGATCTCAATATAGTGGAATATTTGAAATATAATTAACCTGATTTCAGTTCTTGGCCATGGTGGAAGTTGTATCAGAAGCTGAAGCCGATGCTCAAGGGAATGAGACCACGAGCTGAAGTAGAAATGCTCGAGAAAAGATTAAAGGTAATTGGAAAAAAAACGTGGAAAAAACATTTAAAAGTCGGCGCAAAAACTCCGATCAATTTATCTGGGCAAAGTACCGTAATCTGAAAAGTGCGCGCTGTTTGAATTTTTTTAATTTGGTTGTTACCATAATTTTTATTTTTATTTTTTTAACTAGTTTTTGATTATTTAACAATTTATAAATTATGAACCTGCTCTTGTGAGAAATGAAAGTGATGTTCGTTGATTGTATGATTTGTAATGTTGATTCATGAATAGGAAATAGAAGATTCTCATGATGCATTGAATGAAGAGAAGAAGAAGTTAGCTGAAGAATTAAGTAAGAAGAATAATGAATTGGATGATACAAAAGGAGCATTAGAAAGAGAAAGAGCTGCTGCTAATAGAAGAAAAAAGGAAATGGAGGTATGAATAGATTAATGAATTGATTAATCAATATATTGATTGAAGGAATTGAATAAATCATTGAGAGAAGAACATGAGAAGAAGGAATTATTAGAATGGAAAGCAAAAGAAACAGAAAAGGAACGAGAAAGAGAAAAGAAAGAATGGGAAGATAAGGTTAATGCTATGAGATTAGAAGCAGAGAAAGCTGCTTCTATTGCTCAGGTAAGGTCAATCAATAAATTATACAATACAGTGCATATTATTGATTTAGAATGAGAAAGATAATCTAGGAAAGATGATGAATGAATTGAATAAGCAGATAGAATCAATGTCATCTCAAAAGAAGGCTCAAGTAAGTATTCGTCTCTTCTCTTCTTCTCATCTATTTGTTGTATATGATCGATTAGTTAGAAGATCTCTATTCATTCCTTCCATTTCCATTCATTTTGTACTTATCTTCATTCATTTAGGAAATGGCTAATGTTGAACTAAAAGATAAATTGGATGAAGCTACTTTGAATGTTGAAAGGATGAATGATATTCAGGTATTCATCTATATCTCTATCTATTCATTCATTCATATCATATCATTCAGGAGAAATTAAAGGAAGATGTGAATGCTGCTGAAGAGAAAGCTCTTCAAGAAAAGAAATTGAAGGAGGATGCTTTGAGAGGTTATTGACTATTCTAAAGTATCATATATTAAATATATTTATTTATTTAGCTAAAAAGAAGATTGAATCTGAATTGAGTAAATTGGCTGAACAGTTCCTTATGCTTAAGAATCAACATTCTACTATGGAAGCGGATAATAAACGGTACAGTACTTTTCATTATATTGATTGACTAATCTTTGATCTTTAGAAGAGATGAAGAATTGGCTGAATTGAAACTGAAAGGACTACATGATGCTAATCTTATTGTTAAACTACAGGTAACATCAATCAATATTATCTATGCATAGACTACCATTATGAAGCTCTGACTACCTTATCATTATCATTATTATTCAGATGCATATTCGTCAATTGATACAGAGAATCGAGGAATTAGAAGATGAATTGGATAATGAAATGAAGTTGAGAATCAAGGTATCAATAGAGTGCATAAATTGATTGATTGTTTTGGCTTGTAGTTGGATAGACAAAGAGGAGAATTACAAGGAGAATTGGATGGACTTCTTGAGAAAATAGCTGAAACTGATGGACAATTAAGTGCTGAGAAACATTTGAATAGAGAAAGAGGACAAACGGTATACTGTAATCATTAATATCGATTGATCTATATCTATTATCTATTTAGTTATCAAATCTACAACAAGAACTACAAAAGAGATCAATAACAAGAGAAGGAATACTTAATGATCTTTGTTCAATGCAATATGTTACTCTACATAATCTACGAAATTTATCTGCTAATGTAATAATCTATCTATGATTACTTTAATTCTTCTCAATTCAGGCTAAAATCCTTGAGAATGATGCTCTCCGTGTATTGGAAACAAGAAAGTCTCAACAATTATATAAGAATAATTCATTCGGATCTGATGATGATGAATAGATTATCAATCCATCTCCTCTTTATCTCATATATCAATCATTCTCTTATTCAGTTTATTGATTCACTTAATGTTTTTGTCTAATCAATCAATAATCATATATTTCTTTGTCTTCGTTCCTTCTCAGGTTAATTCAATTAAGATTCCTCTTTTATAAGAGGACTCCATTAGATGTAGATCACTCAATCTACATCTAATCAATCAATATTATCACTTATCATTCAATATAGAAGGAATAAAGTATATGAGTATTGAATGAGTAGTTAAAGACAAGAGATACGAGATAGGTCAAAGGTGTAATAGAGTCTAGAGAAAGAGATAGAGAAGAGGTCTTACACTACAATTGATTGGAATCCAAGTGACTCTATACGTATGTGATGAGACATCCTGTTTATGTTAGAAGAGATTCACAATCTAGTCTTCCTATTAGAAGGTTTGAATCATTTATTTTAATATCTTCCATATATGTACATCATCTGGTAGTGGTGTTGTACGTCCTAATATTCATAGAATTAGATTGGCATGTTTTAAATCCTCATAAATATATTATTTATCATAAAAGGATGAAAGATAATTTGAAGAGATTCGAGAGATGAAGAAGAAGATTATGAAACGGCCGGCTTAAGGGAGAAAAGACTATGTTTATTAATAACATCATTAATTATTCTAGCTTTATTTTCAATTGGATTGTTAATGGTAGTTAACTTTAACATTAAATGATATTAAATGATTAAATTTAGTTAAATATAATGTTAATTCGTACATTAGAAATGAGCCATCATGGAATGAGATTAATTAAGTTTTATACAGTAAGGAATCCACAAAGTGGAGAAGAAGAAAAGGTTAAAAGATCAAAGATCAAAGATCATATTTATTCTATTTTATCTATTAGATGGTTCATTTTGGTGGACGAGAAATGGATCTAGGTAATGTAGTTGCATCATCTGGTAAAGTTCATGGATCAATCGATAGTGATCTCAATGTTTATGGATCAAGAGTATGTTATCAGTAAATATATTTAATATGAATCAATATTATTCATTTAGGTAATCTTAACTGGACAACCAAATGGTAGTCGATTAACACTTCAAGATAGTGGATGTCTCATAGATCAAGTTGATGATTTTCAAGTATCTTACAATCTTTTAGAATCAATCAATAATATGTATTGAGATAATATCATCTAAAGACTCTCGTCCTGTTTTCTCTGCTAGACATCCAATTTTACCTCTAGATAAGAAGATCAAACGGATATCAGCAGCTACTATCATTACCAATAAGGTATCATATCTACAGTAATCAAGTTGATCTTTGATCTTTAGGTTCGATCCGCTGTAAATGATAGATTACGAGTAGGAGTAGAAGATATAAGTGTTAGAGGAAATGAAGAAGTAGTATTAAATGGTAGATCAATCAATATGGCTAGTGGTAATGGAATTCATTTCAATACAACGGTATTCATTCATAATCATAATATTGATTGATGTAGATCTATTTAGAAGGATGGATCAATACATTTGAAAGGATCAATCTTCATAGGAGGTTCTCATTCGGGTGTTCCTCTATCATCATCTCCATCATTATCAGCATCTATCGATGCATTCCGTCTATGTGTATGTTCAACACGTAAACCTCGTCTATTCCTTGTTCCTGGTAACAAACCCTGTCAGGCCACCCCTGAGATATGTAATTGAGTCCATACAATATACATATCAGATAAATCTTTATATTATTGGGTAATCGTCTCACAATTAAAAGTGTATCTACTCTGGCTAAATATACACGAACCAGATGGAATTCATCTTAAACAATCAATCAATATTCTCTCTTCTAATGAGCGAATACTGGAGATACTCCTTTCTTCACAAGAGGAGGTGATCTACAAGTGAATCAATATATCGATTGAATGATACTGTATGTATATGGTACCTGAGTGGAAGAGGAGGAGCAGGTAATTCTCCAATTTGTTCTTCGAAGTATTTATAGAATGAACGATAAAATGCTTGTTGACCTCCAAGCATTTCAAACTCTCCCAACTTTCTCACTCCCAATTCATTGAATCCAGGACAACCAGTCAATACATCGTTCGTTGCTTCCTAAATAGAATAATACCGTAATATGGATTGATATTGATTAGTTCAATGAAATTAATAAGATGTACCATACATTTTCATACCCTCATAATGTAAGGATCGACCCACTATGAGTGTACGACTCATTTTCAGCATTGATCCAGTTTATAAGGCTCGTTGTTTATGTGAAACATTAAAATAAGCGAAAAGTAACTATTTTCTAAATCGACCAACTATATCAAAAAACAGGAAGGGGGAATATGTATGAGATGTACTGACCACATATTGCATCCATTCTCTATTGAGAGGAACTTTGCATTTGAACAACTTTCCATATATTTCAGTAGCTAAAGTTAAGGACATGAAGTAGGGATCAGGAAGACCATGACGACGATAACTAGAATATTCATTCAATAGATATAATATAAGAGTAATGAAACAAACTTGAATCCAAATTGAGGAAGACAATGAGCTTTCTTATACATGTAATCAACTAATTCACTCAATTGATATGCATGAGGTCCAACAAGTTCATATGTCTTTCCCTTTGTTGATGGATCACGAACCATTCTATCAATACCTAGAGCTACATCTCCTCCCTTAACAATACATCATCACATTCATTCAATTATCCATTTGAAATAAAGCAAAACGATAAAAGATGAAGATTAATGGAAAAGTAATAAAATGAATGATAGCCCCCTTACCCATACGGGCATCTTGATAGTCTCTTCTCCTCCCTTATAGAGATATACGGTATCGAGGGGAGTCTTACGCCAACTACAATGTATATTCATATTGATAGGCAATATGGAAAGTAGTATAAACAAATGGTTTATAAAAACTAAATGAATTTATGTAATAGTATCAAAGCTGAGATCTAGATATTAAAGTATTTTCGTCGTTCTCCTATTTATTCAATACATAAAATGTACAGAATATAGTTATTTTTCTCTTGTCCAAGGAACGATAAAATCTTTTTATTGAAGATAATGATGAATATAAAACTAACCGTGATACATAATATTGAATGAATCCATCCATTTCTCCATACATGAGAGAAGGTCTTACAATGGTAGCAGATGGAAACTCTTCACGAACCTTAACACAAACACAATAATCTCTTCATTCTTACAAACAGTAATGGTATCCACATTTAATCTCTTTAATTCCAATATCATTTTATGTTTCTCCGTTTTTCCTCAACAAAGGAGAAGATGAAACGACGGAATGGTAAAGCAACTATAAGTGAGCCAAATATATA
Organism: Parapristionchus giblindavisi; assembly: GCA_943737045.1. Lineage (NCBI taxonomy): Eukaryota > Metazoa > Nematoda > Chromadorea > Rhabditida > Diplogasteridae > Parapristionchus > Parapristionchus giblindavisi. The sequence goes on along the minus strand of CALSFV010000306.1, from coordinate 118,195 downwards.
AGATCAATTTTTGGCCGGTCATAAATATGTATTTCAATTGATACAGTCATATTTAACTAAGTATCTCATCTCTATCACATATAATAATTAATATAAGTAAAAGTAGTGATAACATACAGCAATCTCTCCAAGTCCTTTTGTTCTCAGGAATTCACTCTTTCCAACAAAGAATCCCTTCTCTGGTTCAGGAGTTGCTCCAAGTGCAGAAAGATGAATCAAACGTTCAACTCCCATCTCTCTGTAATATCAATCAATACCACTAATACGAGGAAAAAGAATAAGTATTACAAACCTAGCAATTCTAGCTATTCTTCTTGCTCCTGCCTCATGAGTTTCTTGGAATGAATAGTTTGAAGTAGGAACACGAGTTCCAACGAGGTTGATAACAATGTTGGAATATCGAAGAGCCTAAACAACTTCCACAAATGATACAAATATCGGAAAAGAAATACATAACACGTATTTAAGTGTGATAATACCTTTCTGATGCTAGCTTCATCCTTGAGTTCGTATGGGAAAAATAGTACTTGACCAAGTTCTCCCACTACTTTCAGTTCACGAACGTAGTAAGGATCTTGCCTAAATTGTGCACGTTCACTACATAAGCCCCTTAGTTAAATCCAATAAAAGAAAATGAACCTGTAGGGGATGATGATCTGATTTCCCTGTTTAGCAAGACGGTTCACTACAGGAAGACCGAGGAAACCAGTAGCACCAAAGACTGTGACCACGTTTCCGGAGAATGAAGCTCTTCCTCCAGTACCCTTACGCAGCGAGGCCTAAAATATGTACTCTATGACAACTCAATCAACAATATCACAGTAGTTATAAGCTTTCACGTACATTAACGCTGCTCTCCCGCTGAGTAGGTACAGCAGGAGCAGTTTGAGAAGCAAAGGCACGAACGCCCAACCATACGGATGACCCTCTGCTGGCCACCAGCATCTTAAAATAATTTTCCTCTAATACAATATAGAAAAATAAACAAAAATGCAAAATGATAACTGTTGAGTCTCCGCCCCTTTTATATTTCCAAGATCTCACTCGTTTTGTGCGCGTTTTCTACAGTTCGTTACTGAAATTGTTAAACTGCTTCCAAAGATTAGTCTGCCGTTTGGACTAATACAGCCTGGTATGTATAACTGTTAAACTCAATAAAATAACCTTTAGAACTATTATTTTCAATAAAATATTGATCATAAAAATCATAGGTCTTGAACAGAATAACATGTCATTGACTTTTCAGATACTTCTTATTTTTTGGCATTTTGCCAACTTCGCAGTTTTCCACGCTCCGTCAACAGTTCGTGGACACTACTATAGATTCCATCTAGATTGTTTCTGATTCCACTCCTGTACACTATACATGCAACTCTAAATCATGGAAAGGAATAAGTAAGTTTATCTTTCGATGATTGTATTTTTTTCTAGCATATTTAATGGTACGTTTCTTTCGTATAACCTGAGAATCACAGTTGTTACTTCTTTGTTGTTATAGAAACGTTCGGAATGTAGTACTAGATGCTCATCCCCAAGAATTAGCAGTGGTAGTTCGATACCAACTCAATTCGAATGATCCTGAACAAAGGTCGAAATCCCATCAAAAGATGTAAGTTTTAGTTTGAACTTATAATTATTTACACTATTATTTATAGTATTCACTTGAAAGAACTGAGTGAGAATGTAGACATTCAATGGTTATCTTCTGTTGTAATGGAGAAATGTCCATTAATTCCTGAAGTTAATAGAAAAGATCTACAACAAATTCTATTCTATCTACAGAGGAATTGTTGTAGTCGATCACGTAACTATTATATTTATTATCATTTTGGATGATGTTATTGATTTGTAGAGAGTGCTTCATCTATATCTGATAGAAGTCTTTCAAGTTCAACTTCGGTTAAAGCAAATATGAATGAGGTAAGTGCTCAGAGATTGATATATTCATTTTAACAATATTATATTGATAGATTGATTCATATATTGAATTATTATACGAAGATATGAGTGAGAAAAATAGAGGAGCAATGTGTATATTGGAGTTGGCTAAGAATCCATCTAATCTAGTTCTTTTGGCTGAGAATGGTTAGTATTAATCTATAAATAATGATTAGAATATTGATTAATTCAGAGATCTTAATATCTGCACTTGCTCGAGTTCTTCGTGATGAATGGAAGAAAAATCTTGAATTAACAAAGAATCTCCTTTCAATATTTCTTCATTTCTCATCATATTCACAGACTCAACATATTGTAATTGAACATAAAGTGGGTTGCTTATCTATCATGTATTTCATCTTACTTATTCATATATTCATCTTTTAGATGGGTGCCTTTTGTATGAATGCAATTGAATTAGAATTAGCTCGAGGAGATGATTGGCTTAAACAGGTATTCATTCATTCATTCGTTATCCTTATTATAATCTATATTTGATAGATGAAATCAGCCGATGAGAAAACAGCGAAGAAGTGTGAGATAGCTTTGAGAAGGGAACATGCAATGTTAGCAGGTATACGGTATCATTGATGGATTAATGTTATGAGTGATATCATTCAGTTTGTGTTAATCTTCTATTAAATATGTCTGAAGATTTAGCAGTTGAAATGAAAATGTTGAGACGAGATCTTCTTACACTATTATCTCGTTGTTTATCCCATGCAATACAGGTATACTGTATCTCATATCATCCTATTGATTGATTCATTTTATTTAGCCTTCTCAATCATCTGTACTTCTCCTTCCTGTTATTCAATTCTTTCTCAAATTATCTGCAATTGTTGAGAATCATGCAGTTATTGAAAAAGAACAAATCGCACAAAAGGTACTGTATAATGTATACTGTAGATGATATTATATTATTGATTAATAAGGTGGCATTGATTGTACCAAAGGCAGATGTAACTTTACGTCATTCATGTTTATCTCTTCTATTCAATCTTTCATTCAATCCTTCTATACGTTCTTCACTTATATCAGTTGGACTAATACAATATACAGCACAATTGTTCAAACGTAAATATATATCATAATGAATACTATATAATGATTATTATTGAAGAAGATGATAAGGCATTGAATGTATTATATCAATTGAGTTTATCTCATGATGCTCGTTCCCTTCTTCCATTTACTGATTCTATCACTCAGGTATCATATACAGTATCTCAATAGTTATCAATATTATTGGATATCTTTTCTTTCAATCAAATTCACTTGTAGTAGAATATACTATCAATTCTCTCACTATCAATTTCCTCAACATTTCTTTATTGATTGATAATTATTGATTTGAGTTAGTACAAGATACATTATCTGGATCAGCATCTGGAGTAAGTAAAGCAATCTTATTGAATGCGTGTCTAGATAAAAGAAGTGCTCAAATAGCTACATCGAGTGATGGATCAGGGTATCATATATATTCTATTCTATTCTATTTATTCAATATATCATATTTAGTGTTGATTCATTAATGAGATTATCAATAGAAGAGGGAGATCTTTTAGCAGCTAAGATAGTTCGTAATATAGCGTCTCATGAGGATACTGCTCATCCATTCCTTATTGTAAGTCTCCATTCCATTCCATCTCTATTTCTATCTATTCATTCATTCATTCATTCAGAAGTGGATTCCTTCAATGATGTCTATAGCAATGGAAGATGGTTTCAGTGAAGAAGAAGCAAAAGAAGCGAGAGCACTTGAACTATTGGCTATATCTAATCTATGTAATGGAGTTGATTGGCCTAAGTATATACATATTATTATATATCTATATTCTTGAATACTTTGATATCTTAGATTGAATAATGAATTGAATATATCTAAATGGTTGGCTGATTCTCTAATAGAAACTCGTTCTTCTGAATTCGAACCATTTCAATTACAACAGGTAAGTATACTAATGTAGATAGTATATTATTGATTGATTAAGGTCATATTAGCATCTCGTATAGCATCAACAATAGATGGATCTAAATCATTAGTTCATTTAGTTGATCATTTCCTTCAACTTCTACATACATTACAAGTAAGAGATTGTTATGATTGAATGAATAGATGAACGATTGAATGAATGAACATACATTTTTGGTTCCCTCACCGAATTTTTTTTATATAGTGGGTCAATCCTCTCACTATGCGGGTATGAAAATGTATGATGAATGAATCTATTAAGGAAGATGATGAATTAGTAATTCAACTATTATTCTTCTTTGTTTGTCTTCTTCGTCATAATGAAATAGCTCAAATGATATTATCGAGTGATTCATCTTTGGCTAATTATATACTCGATCTTATGCATGATAATGTATGTATCTATTCATATCTATTCATTCAATATATTGTTATAGAATTCAAAAGTAGTTGAACAAGCAGAAGAAGCAATGAGAATCATATCATCTATTGATGGAGAATGGAAGAAAAGGTAGATCAAGACTATCTCTATATCGATTTATTGATTGATTGATTGATTGAATGGTTTAATTTAGATTTATGACAGAGAAGTTTCGTTTCTATAATGCTCAATGGTTAGAAATGGTAGAGAAAGAAGGAGGAGATGAAGATGATGATGAACAATATTCATTTAGTAATGGAGCATTGTATTTTGATGATGAATATGTTGATGATGATCAAAATCAATTATTTTAGTTCTTTATATTAATCAATACTGATAGATCTTTCATTTTGTATTATGTGCCATTTACATTTATAGATCTCATATATTATTTAATGTACAATATAATTATTTGTGATCTCTTTATATTATATCGATCTCTTCCTTTCTATTTTATCATTGTAACATAATACATTTTTTTTTTCTCAGAGCATAAGTTTGCATTTGTTGATTACGGGTTGAAGTGCCCATAAAGTATCTTCAGTTATGTCATGAGTATTGATTACTGTCTGTATTGATTACTGTAGGATGTCATGGTTATCGAGTGCATTATCACATAATCAAGGATATAGAGCATTAGTATCATCTATATTAGCATTCATATGTACAGTAAGTCATTCATTCATCAATATCAATTGTATTAATGATTATAATTAAGGTGATAGTTATCATTAGTTATTGGCAGACTCATTCTCTTGTAATAATGTCATCTGCATGGTTGTCTCTTCTTTCTTTCTGTTCATTATTCTCTTCACTTTATTCAATGAGTATATCATATAAACGTACAACATCCTTTAGTTACGGTAAGTCTCTCATTCCATTTACCGTAATCTCATCTTCTTCTCAGGACTCGCACGTGTTCCTGTTCTCGCTGTATTCTCAACTACTGTACTAGCTCAATTATTCTCTGTTTTCCTTACAAAGGAAAGTTTTGAACACATTCTAGCTCCTGATCATCATGGTAATCAATCAATACTAGATACATTAATATTTTCTAATTGTTGTAGGATCTGGCCATGATACAGGACACGATAGTCATGATGAGACACATGATGTATACTGTAGTCTCTATAGATTATATTGATTGATTGAATTGATTACAGGCTGGACCAGCATATCCGTATATAATAGCATCAATAGCTTCATCATTATCACTTGTTTTATCTGCTTATTCGCTTAAGAATCAACCATTTCAACATGTATTAACAGCATCAACTACTTCATCTGTTCAAGTAATATCTTGCATCTATTCATTCATCTACAGTATCCTTTTCCATCCAGGAGCATGCAGCTGATCTATGTCAAGCTATTTGTTATGTAATTCCTGGTCTATCTCGTCTTCTTCTTCCTCGTATCAATACAATGATATTATTAGCTACTATATCATCTACTCTTATTATGGCTGATGAACACTTTCGGTTAGTCATTCCATTCATTCATTCATTCATTGATCTATTTATTGATTTAGTCATGAGTTCTCATGGTCTGATCCAGTATGTTGTCTAATTCTCTCACTTGTTATATTCTCTTCAATGTGGCCTTTATCTCTTTATACTGGACGTATTCTTCTTCAAACAGCTCCTCCTCATCTATTGAATCAATTGGATCGATGTCTATCAGAGAGTAGTCATATCGAGGTATCCTCCCCTTCTCTTCTCTTCTCTTCTCTTCTCATATTCATATCTATATAGGGAGTATTGGAAGTAAGATCAGCTCATTTCTGGCAATTGGATTTCTCATCAATGGCTGGTTCTGTTGATGTTAGAGTAAGAAGAGATGCAGATGAACAGAAAGTAATATCTTCTATCATCTAATCATTCATTATTCATATATTATAGGTACTAGCTGCTGTATCTGAGAAATTGATATCAATTGTTCCCAAACTTACTGTACAGGTATTGATTCATATAATTACGGTAACCAATATTTATTGATTGAAGGTTATGAAGGATGCTGGATGGCAGCCTCATGAAGTACAGTATGCACCTATTGAACCAATCGATAATCATGGTCATAGTCATGATTCTCATGATCATTCACATGGAGTAAATGATCATGGACATTCTCATGATCATCATGGTCACTCACATGATCATCATGGTCATTCTCATTAATACTGTATCTTGTTGAGACCATTTATTGATTGATTTATGGATTGCATGTACCTTGAGCTTTCATCGACTGAATTCAAATTATATTTATATTTATTGATGTATTTATTTATCGTTTTCTTGTTCGTTGTTTTGGATGAATAATGGTTAGGGTTCATAATGTGTATAGAATACCAAATGTATCAAATATTATAAAAATATTTTGCTATTTTTTCTAATTATTTCTGTTCTACAGTATACCTTACATAATGGTGGTATAATTTCCATACAACTATTGATTGATTGAATAGTTGAATGATTCAAATGATGTAATTAGTGATAATGCATCGATTACGAGGATTATTATCAGAAGGAATAAATGTAATGGAATCATTGATTGGTCGAAGGTTATCCATTACATTATATCTACATTTAATATGGATATTCAGTTCATCAACTCCTTCATCTAAAGATATTCTAATCGATAATATCATTAGAGTAGATCATGCGGGTGAATTAGCTGCTGATAGAATATATGCAGGACAAATGTCTATTCTGTCTAGTCAGTTAATGATTGTATTGATTAGTTGTGTAATTACCGTATTCAGAATCATCAACTGGTCCTCTAATCAATAAAATGTGGGAAGAAGAGAAGAATCATTTAGATGAAATGGAAAGATTATCAGCAACTCATAATGTTCGTCCATCTATTCTATCTCCTATATTCTCATTATCTGGATATACTCTAGGTATTATATTCCCTTTTCTCTTTCCTCTAGAATATACGTCTCCATTCTATTCTCTCCTCTACAATTGAGACTCTCTCTCTATTCATTCTATTCATTCAGGGGCTTTATCTGCTTTGGCAGGTAAAGAAGGAGCTATGGGATGTACAATGGCTGTTGAAGAACTAATTGGAACCCATTATAATAATCAAGTTAATCAATTATCATAATTATAGATAATCAATAATTAGTGTTCTAGATTAAAGACTTATTGGAAGTAGCTCCAGAAGAGAAAAAATTACTAGAAACTCTATCTAGGTTAAGAGATGAAGAATTACATCATTTCGAAGTTGGAAAAGATAATGAAGGAGAGAAGGTTAGTATGATTAAAGTATTATTTTTCTATTTGATATAATTTAAGTCTCCGATGTTTTCACCTCTGAAGATAGTTGTACAAAGTGGATGTAAAGTAGCAATGAAGATAGCAGAGAAAATCTAGAGAGAATCAATTGTATTATCGATGTTTGAATAAACGAATGAAAAGAGGCAACAAATACACGAAATAATCAATAATACAGCACACAATTGATAAAGCTTATAGTAGCACAGAATGAAGAAATGATCGGATCGGGAATATAAACTATCTAATTACAAGCTAGAATATCATATGAGGAATATCCTTCCCAAATAACGATAAGGATACGGTAGCTATAGATGGTGTAGATGGACGACGTTTAGTATTCATCTCCTTCTTCAGCATTATCTTCCATTGAATCAACACCAACTTCTTCATAATCTTTCTCAAGAGCAGCTAAATCTTCTCTAGCTTCACTAAATTCTCCTTCTTCCATTCCTTCTCCTACATACCAATGAACAAAGGCTCTAGATATAATCATTTATATCGATTATTCTATTGATTATTCATACCTCTTAGCATACATAAGATCAAACTTATGATCTAATCTAGCCCATGCTTCAGCAATAGCTGTAGTATTGGATAACATACACACTGCACGAGGAACCTTGGCTAGATCTCCTCCAGGGACTACTGTAGGTGGTTGATAGTTGATTCCTACCTATAGATACTGTAGATTGAGATGATGAAATAGTTCAAGCAGGTCACCTTGAATCCGGTGGGACACCAATCAACAAATTGAATTGATCTCTTTGTCTTAATTGTTGCAATAGCTGCATTAACATCCTTGGGGACAACATCACCACGGAATAAGAGACATACAGCCTATATTATTGATTTGTTATTGATTGATTAATCAATATCATAGAATACGATACCATGTACTTTCCATGACGAGGATCACACTTCACCATTTGATTATGAGGTTCGAAGCACCTTGATTACGGTAGAAATGAGCAATATGGAAATATTCGTTAAGACTTACATGTTTGTGATTTCAGCAACGGAAAGTTGTTCATGGTAGGCTTTCTCAGCTGAGATAACTGGTGAGAATGTAGCCAAAGGGAAGTGAATACGAGGATACGGTACTAGATTTGTCTAAAATACGGTATTGATTAGGATACGGTAGATGATGAATGAATATAATATACTTGGAATTCAGTGAGATCAACATTGAGAGCACCATCAAAACGAAGTGATGCGGTAATAGAAGAAACGATTTGACCTGAAGAGATGAAAGATAAGAATCTTAAGAAGAAAAGGAATGAAAAGAGTAAAAAGGAATCTAACCGATAAGACGATTGAGATTAGTATAAGAAGGCCTTTCGATATCTAGATTACGTCTAAACATATATACATATAATACCAATTCATTATTATATATATGAACCTGCAGATATCATATATAGCTTCATTATCAACCATAAATGAACAATCCGAATGTTCCAGAGTTGTATGAGTAGTAAGAATTGAATTATATGGTTCAACTACAGCAGTTGATACCTATAATGAATAAAAGATCAAAGATCAAAGTGGGAGGAGTCTTGTACCTGAGGGGCGGGATAGACAGAGAACTCTAGTTTTGCCTTCTTTCCATAATCAACTGATAATCTTTCCATTAGAAGAGAAGTAAATCCTGATCCTGTTCCACCTCCGAATGAATGGAATACAAGGAATCCCTAGAGAAGATCAAAGATCAAAGAGATCAAAGACCAGAAAGATCAAAGCTCAGAGAGATCAAAGATCAAAGATCAGGGAGATGAAAGATGAAAGATCAGAGAGATCAAAGATCAGAGAGATCAAAGATCACTCACTTGAAGACCAGTACAGTTATCAGCTAATCTTCTAATTCGATCAAGAGTTAGATCAATAATCTCCTTTCCGATTGTATAATGTCCTCTAGCATAGTTATTGGCTGCATCCTACAACGATAACTACCGTAATCTCATTTGATTCTAATGAATAAACTCACTTCCTTTCCAGTAATAAGTTGTTCAGGATGAAATAGAGCACGATAAGTTCCAGTTCTTATCTCATCTATAATATATTCAATGTATTCAATATAATTCATTCAATCTTTCATATTCCTTATAAACACTCTCAATCTCCTCTACTACACTTCCTGTCATTTTACGCACCACATAACATTGTCGGACCACTTCCTCCCTCTCCCTCTCCTCTACCTCTCCCTCTCCCCCCCTCTCCCTCTCCCTCTCCCTTTATGCTTCTCCTCCCTCTCCCTCTCCTCTACCTCTCCCTCTCCCCCCCTCTCCCTCTCCCTCTCCCTTTATGCTTCTCCTCCCTCTCCCTCTCCATCCATTTAAGTCCCCTTTCAGAGGCATTGAATATTTCGCAATGACATTTCTATGTGAAGAGAGACTGTCAATTAGAGTAGGACTCATCCTATATCCATTCTCTTATCCCTCTCTCTGCCTCCATCTCTCCCTCTCCCTCTCCCTCTCTCCTTCTCCCTCTCCATTCTCTCTTCCACTCTCGTCTCTTATCCCATTCCCTAGAGGGGGGAAGACAAAGAAAGAAGGTCCTCTCTTTCCAAGGAATGGAATCGATGTCCCCCCCTCTCTCTCTCTGTTCCTCCCTCTCCTCTCTTCCCTCTTCTCTCAATTCTCCATGCATTACGACTTCTTCTTCTGTCTTCATTGAGTCATACATTTATAATAAACCCATAGTCGTAGACTCTTTCTATCATCTCCTCCCCTCCCCTCCCCTCCCCTTCCTTCTTCTACATACCAATAACAGTAGGTTCAAGATCTATCATAACAGCTCTTGGTACATGTCTTCCACTTCCAGTCTCAGAGAAGAATGTTGAGAATGAATCATCTCCTCCACCAAGAGACTTAATATCAATCAATATATTCATACTACAGTATATCATACACAGTACACAATGGATATAAACTACAGTATATAAGAGATACAGTATACCTTATCAGATGGCATTTGTCCATCAGGTTGTATTCCATGTTCAAGACAATATAGTTCCCAACATGCATTACCTATTTGTACTCCAGCTTGTCCAATATGAATCGAAATAACCTCACGCTGTAATCAATAATCATTAGTATTGATTGATTGAATGAATACAGTAAATGTATGAATGTACATGGCAGGTGTACATATCCTATTTTATCCTTCCATTCACCAAATGGCACCGTATGCTATATCCTAAAGACATATCTAATTCAACCCAAGACCCCAAATGGCTCTCTCCCTCTCCCTTTGCCCCTTCTCCCTCTCCCTCTCCTTCTCTCTCATCTAACAACTACTAGTACTAACTCATCCATAATGGGAATAAGCATATCAGGTTGTTCTTCCCTCCTCTTCCTCTTCTTCTGCTATTGTTTGCCTACTTCTCATATATCTTCTTCTTCTTCTACTCCATTTTCCTCCTCCCTTTTCCTATTCTCTTATTCATTCTATCACTCTTTTCCATCATTTACCACTACTATACACTTTTAATTAATCAATAAATCAATAAACGATAAACTAACCATAATGGAATAGATGGAGACAGTCTTATAGAAGTGACCTCTTTCCTAATACTTCTTCTTCTTCTTCTTTTCTCTCGACTCCGCCCCCTTTAGTATAGACCACGCCTACCATTTCCTCCTCTCTCCCTCTCCCTCTCCCTCTCCCTCTCCCTCTCCTTCATCCTCCCTCTCCCGCTCCCTTTCTCTCCCTCTCCCTCTCCTTCTTCCTCCCTCTCCCTCTCCCTCTCGAAGACTCCGTCAAAGGATAATAGGAATAGTATCAGATTACATGTATACAGTATGATGTAATATAAAAGGGGAGGAGTATAGAGGTCCTCTTCTTCTTCCTTTTCATTCAGTCTTTCAGGTAGTCGTTACGTCTATCAATCTATCTATCTTCATAATCTTCATCATATACTATCACTATCAGTTGGAATGACTTTCCATTCAATGAATATTCGATTCGAGATTATTCGTTGTTTGCGAAAATCATGCTGACTTAGTGATGATCAATTAAGGTACGAATAAAGTATACGGTATCTATCAATAGTTGATCTTTGATCTTTATATAGTCTAATCATATTCATGGGCATGAAAATAGTGAAAGTTCGTTGACCTCTCGTTTAAAAAAAAAGGTCAAATATAAAAAAATAGAAATATAATTAGTCAAATAAATGTATGATTGAATTATTGGAGATGATCACTTTGCCTCTCAATATATTCTTTACAACCTAATATCTCAATTACATCGATTAATTCCTTCATTATCTATATAGATCAATCCTTAATTCAGTAATTGGACATATAGATGTAGTGCCTTATCTCCTCTTATTCATCAACTAATTATTCATAACAATGTGATGTCACTATTCATATAAGGATAAGATACTTTATTCGAGTAAATGGAAAGGAAAAAAGGAATAAAATGTAATGATTAAGGATATAGTATATCTTCTATCTACTTTATCGAGATATACTCCATTTATATAAGAGAGAACAAAGTAAGAGTGTAATAGCTGAGTGAGAACCAGTAGATTAATAAGGAATAGACTCGGAAGGAAGAATGAGGAGGGAGGAGAGGGGGAGGGGAGGGGGGAGGAGATGGAGGGGATGGAGAGGGGGTGGATGGATAGGAGGGCAGATGGATGAATGAATCAATTGGACTCTCTACATTAAATGAAGAATAAAAGGAAGAAGAGAAGAAGATAGATACGATATATGAAGAGTTATATGAACACTTTGTATTTGTATTCCAAACCTATTATCTAAATGAAGAAAAGGAATAAAACGAAGAATGGAGGAGAAAAAGGCAGTCGAATGAATGAATGAATAGAGAAGAAGAAGCATTGAATGAATGAATAAGAGGTATAAGGTATGAGGAGGATATATGGGATAAATGGAAGATGAAGTGGAAGGGAGTTTAATGGATCAGACTATCGATTATATTTATATGATTTAAACGAATAAGTACAGACGAATAAGAGAAAAAAACGAACTGAATATACAATGATATTATATGAACTATCGATTATTCTATTTCATCTATTTAATCAATAGCTTCAAGAAGAGCTGCATATTTATTATTAGTGGCAAACTTTGACTTCTCTGCTGTATTCTTCTTTTTCTTTTGAGGCTGAAATATAATATTACTAAATAATACTATACCAATGATACTGTAGTTTTTTTTCCTAATTTAACAAATAGAATCTACCGATAATCTTTAGAATGGGTCTTTAGGTGATCATTCAAATTTTAAAAATAAAATTTCCCATTAAATCTTTTAAGATCTTTGACTAAAGCTGAGTACTGTACACCATCTATACCAGGGTTGTGCAGACAATTTTTCCGAAAAAAAAGAAACCCGAAAAAGCGGGAAAAATTATTTTAAAGAGTAAAATTGCATTAAAAAATTTACCTATTTTTTTCGAAATTTAAATTTTTGTCAGATGAAAACTCATATTTCTTTTCGGTTTTATTTTAAAAAAAAACAAAATTTCAATATTTTATAATATTAAAAAAAATTGAAATAAAAAAGTTACAATTTCAATTAAGTATTTTTTTTTATTATTTAAGCAGCTTCAATTAAGAGCAGCCATTGGTGAGTTTCCATTTTATCGATAGTAAAATTTAGCGTTTGAGAAAACATTGTTTTAAATTTTAAAATTTTTTTCGAAAATAAAATTTAAAAATTTTCCGAAATAATTTTTTCGCACAGCCCTGATTCAACAATCATCTTCTATAGCGTTATGTCTACTATGGCGTTGTTGTTCTTTCATTTTGTCCTTTTTTATCATCAGATTTTCGGTGCATTCGCCCTTTATTTTTATATAGTGGACCACTTCTCCAAATAGGATGGGTTGATTCAGAAAATTCTTTATTTTTCGCTTAGAAATCGCAATTTTTTAGCTTCGTTTCGCATCAATGGGCCATATAAAATGGATCAATCCTAAATGCATGTTTGATCATTATTATGTTCGTTTTCATTGTTTCCGAAAGTAATTGTTATAGCTTTGTTTTCATAAGAAAATGTGCTCTACAAGGGTCCCCCCCCGGTGTTTTTGACCGAAAAATATCGTTTTTCCGAAATGGATTTTCCGTGAAATCTTGACATAAAGGAATATATAAATGAAAAGAGAATGACTTACAGTAGGAGGTTTAGTTTCTTTCTTCTTATCTTCTTTCAATTCTTCTTTCTTCTTTTGAATCAAAGTCTTCTTCTTATCTCCATTTGAATCTATAATTCCATATTCATTATAATGAATTAAAGGGAGAGTTTCCCATAAAAATATTGATTGAAATTTCGAAAATGTTTGAACGTGAAATTTTGTCCCGCCACGAATTGACGAACTATCATACGGTAGTTTTTGAAAATCGCCATTGATATCTGCGTCGGGGCAGTGCAAAAACACAGTGAACGAGAAAAGAAGAGAAAAGACTGGATAGGAAGCGACTCGTCTTCTATCCAATCGATTTTTTAAGGAATAGGTTGACATCTGATCTGTCCCATAATACAATCAGTGAATACAAAGAGATCATGAATAGGTATAGCACGAAAAATATGTTACAAAGTACTAAGCCTGGCCGGATTTTGAGAACAAATTTCACAAAAATCGAAAAACTTGACCGGATTTTGAGCCAAATTTTCCAAAATTCGAAAAACCTGATTTTGAAAACCGAGAACCTAGCTATTCGATCTATGCCTAGTGGTTTACGGCGCGCTCAAAGGCTGCAGCTGACGAGTTCCACCACCTCTTTGCGTTGTGATTTTTTTTTGCCGTTTTCTATGAAATAATCTAGTTCGACTTTTCCGCATGGGGATCTCCCGCGAATTTGAACATGTAATTCTCGAAGGGCTACCGTCCATTAAAATAATGTCATACCAATGGGATCAGATTTAGTGATAGGAGGATTAAGTGAAGATTGAGATGATGGAAGAATTGGGACAGATTCATCTACTCGAGTCCATGATGAACTACTTTCTTCACTCATACTGTAAACAAATGTTTAACTATAATTAGATTAATCATAACAAAGATTTGTATGGAACACTGACAAATTGAACCTTTATATCAAAAGTGTGATATAATATCTAAAAATAATAAAATAATATAAACATCATACGGAGGATCTTTCTTCATTAAATTATCATCAATTGTTCTCCTTCTCTCATTATTTCCTCCATTTTCACTCATTGCTCCTATACTATTTCTTCTTCCAGCATTATTATTATTATATCCCCCTCTTCCTCCTCTACCACCACGACCAACTTAATCAATCAATCAATCAAATGAGTTAATCAATAAATCAATAAGTTATACCTTTACCCTTTCCTCTATTAGCAACATCTATATCAGTAGTAGTACTACTGCTACTCTTATAAATGGTTCGATTATTAAAAGTACGATTTCCCTTAAATTATACAATGAATAAACTTTGATTTTATATATAATCTAAAATAAGTAAATAATAAAAATGAAACAAACATGATATGTTCCTCTATCATTATTAATAGATTCTTCTCTTTTATATCCTCCACTTCCTTTCTTATTCTTATATTCCATTCCTTTTCTACTATCATTACCATGATTACTGTATTCTTTATCAATCGATATTGATGATTCATTTACATTTGATTCATTATCTTTACTTTCTTCTTTAGGACGACGAAGAATTTGTACAGGATTGGTAGATGGAACAGCTGAATATTAACTATGAATCAATATGATAAATGATCTCATTCAATCTATACTACCAATTATAACGGGACAAAAAAGTGATATTTTTAGCAGTAACTTTTGGTATTCTTAATCGCATAGCCGCATTGGTTTTGGATACGATACAATCAGAATAAAATGGGTTACAGGTCTGCCTATAACTATGGATGCAATTTTTACCTTAAAAAGGGTTATAGAAAACTAGGGAATATTACCAATTTGCTTGTGGTTCCTTGATATTGCTAAGGATTTTGATTCTAACCACACAAAACCGATACTAGACTCTGTAAAAAAAGAAGAAATGTATCGTCAATTTTTTTTCAATTTGTAAAGGCTGCGCGCAAACCAGAGAATTGTAAGGCAAGGCTATGCGCAAGGCAATTTTTTTTGCAGTTTTGACTGGAATTTTTTCAATTTTTGCGAGGTAAAGCTATGAGCAAGGACCCGCAGGGGAAGGCAAGGCTGTGTGCAAATGAATTCGTTTTCAAAAAAAAAGGATGCGCCCACCTATGATTCATGGCCCTTTTTAGTTCACTCCATTTGTCAAAGAAAGGACTATACTTAAAAGGCGATTTTATTTCACTTATTCTTTTCGCCGATGATACATATTAGGAATATCTCTAGATAAAAGGCACGAATTGGGTTAACGGACTTCGTTCATTCTTATCCGGTGTTACATTGGTGAGACGGATACGTGACCGTCAACTTCAAGTGTGGAGTGTGTAGGGTCTCAAGTGGAAAACCCGAGTTAACAATTGGAATACGGTAAGAAGTTACCGTAACCATCGATCAATAATAGTTAACTACCGTAACTTTTTCCAGTAATTTTATTACCCATCATGGTTTTCCTCTCGAGACCCAATATACTTCAAACTTGAAGTTCACGTATAAATGTAATACAGATGATCGAGAAGAGTAATGGAATGATACCCACAAAGATCAAAAGGATAGAAGACTCGAATTAAGATGGGAAGATGGATTTGAATATTGGAACATTGGAAGAAACAAGGACGATCTCATATTGCTTTCACCCACCGCAAAGTTGATCTCGATAAAGTTTTGTACAAAATAAAATGTAAATGAATATTGTATTCGACATTAAAAATAATATAATATGAATACCATGAGTATTAGCAGCAGCAGCCTTTTCTCTTTCTTCAAATGTTCTTCGTGCTTCTTCTTCTTCTCTTTTCTTATCATTTTCAATTCTTCTTTTCTCATCTTCAACTCTTTTCTTCTCTTCTTCTATTAGTCTTCTTTTCTCCTCTATTTCTCGATCTTTTCTTTCCTTTTCTTCTGCTGCTAATCGTTCATCCACTTCACTCAACTGAAATCAATTATCATTATCATTACATATTCAATCAATCGGTTAAAAACAAAATCAGTCAAATATAGGAGAATGATAAAAAAGATGAATAGTGAAACAGTTACATTAGATCTTAACATAAGTAAATATTTCACTCAGTTGGAGTGTAGGATATTGGGCCCGAACCACCGTAACCGTCAGGAATCGCCAACTGATTTTTTTCAGTTGACCCATGTCCGGGGTTGAGAATGACTGAGGTTGAAAAATTCATGATGGCCTTAGACCAACTACTACTTGACTATGAGCCAACTTTTATTTTTTTTTCAGTTGATATAATGGCAAGTAATATTTGGTCTAGGGTCATCATTAATTTTTCGACCTCGGTCATTCTTGAAAATTATTCAAGCTATATCTTTGGTGTCTCATAGTAAATTCCAAGGTGATGGAGACTGATGGGGTCGATCCATCATTGAATAGACCATACTACAATACCTCCACAGTCCCTCCTCCCCCCTCTCAAAAAATGGAGCATTTATATGTCATTTCCAGTGATTTTTGGAAAATCGGGGGTGTATTGCCACTAGCGGCAGTGGTGCCCACGTATGGGTCCATACATGGGTGGCATTGTCGCTAGCGGCAAAACCCACCCTATTTTTGACTCCGACCCGTCCGATTTCCCCAAAAATTGCTCAAAAAATGAACTGCGAAGTGAAATTATTAAATTTCATGGCCCATATTTTCCTCCGACCATAGGTGGGCACGCTGGGGGAAAGGCTGTGCGCAAACCGGGGAATTGTAAGGCAAGGCTATGCGCATGGCCTTTTTTTTAGCAGATTTGGCTGGAAATTTTCCGATTTTTGCAAGGCAAAGCTATGCGCAAGGCCCCGCAAGGGAAGGGAAGGCTGTGTGAAAAAAGAATTCGTTTTCACGCGCCCACCTATGCCTCCGACCCACCCGATTTTTCCTTCAGCGGTAATGGCCGCCCATGTATGATGCGGTCAGTTTTGAGACTCAAAATCCATTTAGGAATATGCGGGAGATCGAGATTAGTAATGTGGTGTTAAAATCCTGAAAAAGTTGATGGAAAAGTGAAAAGAGGAATTAATTTTGTGACTGTAAAAGTAGTTGGAAAAGTAGTTTAGCTTCGTAATTTCAGTGTAAAAGTTTGTAAACTATGAAGTATGCTACTTTTCCAATTACTTTTACAATCACAAAATTAACACTACTTTTCACTTTTCCATCTACAGTACCGTGCAAAAGTATGGACGCAAAATTCGAATCGTTATAACTTTTTACGTACTTGACCGATCGGCCTCGGTTTAATTTTATTATATAGTATGAACATTGGAGAAAATTATGAAGGTATCGGTTATTACCTACGGTGATGAAATGATTTCATCATTCTTGAAATGCCGAGGTGTGATCGTAAAAATATGTTTATTCTCAGGTAGATTTTTTCTGTGAGTCCAATTTTTTTGTGAGGAACGAACAACTATCAGTGAACATTTTAAGCCATTAATCACGTTGGTTGCGTACCGCTCCGAGGAATTAGCTAATTTCGCCTGACCCATTAAAATTTCGTAAAAATGCCATAACTCAGTCCGTAGTTGAGCTACAGCTCTCCGATTCAACAAGTATTATCGCATAGTCATGGGGCAGCACCAGGTCAATTTCGGAAGGTTTCCGGCTCTTGAAGAGAAAATTCGAAAAAATTCCAAACCATTTTTTGGACTTACGGTATTTCCCAGTCGGTTTTTTCTAAAAATCCAAAAAGTTGCCATGACGTGCCTAAACATCTACCTAACACATCTACAAAGTGGCGAGCTTACAGCACTTCAATTACGACTTTGCCAATAAAAATACCATTGACAGTCAAAGTGGAATTTTGCGAGAAAAGAGACAGATAAAAAAGGTGGAATGTCCAATAGTGGAACTAAATTCAGGATACTTGTAGGAAATGTGTTTATTAAACACTTGGTTCAAAATCCGATCAAAAATGATATGAAATACTGTGTTATTGACCCGTAATAATTCTCCATAGCGAAAGAACTTAGGTTCCGTGCACTCTGACTTCCAATGGTATTTTTATTGGCAAAGTCGTAATTGAAGTGCTGTAATCTCGCCACTTTGTAGATGTGTTAGGTAGATGTTTAGGCACGTCATGGCAACTTTTTGGATTTTTAGAAAAACCGGCTGGGAAATACCGTAAGTCCAAAAAATGGTTTGGATTTTTTTTCGAATTTTCTCTTCAAGTGCCGGAAACTTCCGAAATTGGCATGGTGCTGCCCCATGACTATGCGATAATACTTGTTGAATCGGAGAGCTGTAGCTCAACTACGGACTGAGTTATGGCATTTTTACGAAATTTTAATGGGTCAGGCGAAATTAGCTAATTCCTCGGAGCGGTATGCAACCAACGTGATTAATGGCTTAAAATGTTTATTGATAGTTGTTCGTTCCTCACAAAAAAATGGACAAGCAGAAAAAATCTACCTGAGAATAAACCTATTTTTACGATCGCACCTCGGCATTTCAAGAATGATGAAATCATTTCATCATCGTAGGTAATAATCGATACCTTCATAATTTTCTCTAATGGTCATAGTATATAATAAAATTAATCCGAGGCCGATCGGCCAGATACGTAAAAAGTTATAACGATTCGAATTTTGCGTCCATACTTTTGCACGGTACTGTACCTTTCCGAGATTCTAACATACTTGAGATGTGGATCGGGTCAGTTTTCTTCTAATTTCGGGTCAGTTTATATTTCGCAAAAAGAATAGATTGTGGGTGGGGCGAAAATGTATGTCGTCATTACTATTCATCCCAAAATAATCCCCTGAAAGACAAGTCAATCCGTGGAAGAACCATCCCAAACATAGGTGGGCACGATGGAGGAAAGGCTGTGCGAAAATCGGGGAACTTGAAGGCAAGTCTGGGCGCATGGTTATTTTTTTGCAGATTTTTCTGAAAATTTTTGCGAGGCAAGGCTATGCGCAAGGTCCCGAAGGAAAGGCAGGCTGTGCGCTGGAAAAAAATCGTTTTCACGCGCCCATTTATGATCCCAAACTGGATATTGATAAGGTCTAAAATTCGTATTACAAAAGATCATCGATCACATCAGTGAATACTTTCATCCTCACAGTCAACAATCATAGGTCAAAAAGTAAGTTATATTGAGCCAAAATTTCACAAACCTAAAAACCTGATCGCATTTTGAAAACCGATAACCAAGCTTCGACCTATGTTAACAATGAACAAATACATTTAACTCATGCTAAGACCTAATAGCACAGTTTGAATTTCAATCCAAACATTATGATATAGAATACCTTTTTCGATGTATCAACTGGTTTCGCATCACCGAATATCGATTTAGCTGATGGTTTCTTTATTGGAACAACAGGAATTGATGGATTGGGGGATACTGTAAAGAAAAACCAATTAATCGATATCTCAATTGTAAATAACATAATGAATTAATAGTAATATAGCCAAATTAATTGTAATATAAGTGAGAAAGAAGAATGATGAAGAAGATGAAGAAGTGAGTAAAAAAGTAATAGAAAGTAATAATAATGAATACCTTGTTGATTGTGTTGTGAAGGTGAAAGAGGACCATCAGATGAATATCGTGATGATGAATATCGATTATCATTATATGATGATGTTGATTCAGTACGTGAACGACTCAAAACAATCTATTCATCTCTATCCATAATAATATATTGATATTTAATCTAATACTAGATTGAAATTAACAAAAGAACGAGAATAGTTTCTTCAACAGGACGAATAATAAATAAAAAAATGAATAATATACTTTATTTGTGCAGGATGATGATATGAATCATTATGATTAGAATATGATCCACTTCTCATTACAGGTGCTCCTCCTTGTCCTCCTTCATAATGATTATTACCTATAACATCTCAATATCATTCATATCAATATTCATATCATAAAATGGATTCATTCAATACAATAACTCCCACATTCATATATGTTCTCATATAAAAGATCAAGCAATTGTGATTCGAAAAGTATAAATGATAGATTCAAACTACAGTTTTTCGAGATTATCAACATAAGATCACCTATTTCAACTATTTCGGAATGAAATTTTTGGATGCCAGCTCCCTATAAAAACTGTATATGATTGAAAATTATACTTTTGAAGGGTATCCTTTAGATATACATACACATGTATGCATCCGATTTAATTAGTATTAAGATTATAATTGATGAATCAATATAATATAACCTCTATAATTAGGTTTTCCTCTAGAATAATTATCATATCCTCCTCCTCTTCCTCGATATCCTCCACCTCTTCCATATTGATCATAACCTCCTCGATGAGTACCACTATATCCACCACGACCTCCACGATAATGTTGTCCATCATTCTATAATCATATACATCCATTCATGAATAATAAATATTCACTTTAATCTACTATTGAACATCATTTTTTAAATCATACATTATTGTTCAACTCACATTTTCAAAACTATAGGCTGACCCGTAATTGATATTAACAAGCACAATTATGAAAAATTAGCTTATTTGTTGTCTTTTTATAGTTTCGACCCGTTCTTTTATAAGCCGATCAATTTGTAAACTGACCCGTACCCACAATATGGAAAAAAATGCATGAAAAAATTGAAGTAATGTAAAGAGACATACGTAATGTCGATTGTCTTGATACCCTCCATGATAGCCTCCACGATTAATATGATCATGAGAATCTACAAATGGATTATTAATATACACAGATTGGAAATAACTTATATGGACTACTATATGTTTCGATCACTGTATTTATGCCATATAAAAAGAAATATATACACTAATAGAGAAATTGATTGTATGAAAATCAAAAAATCAGGGAATATACCGCTATTTATAATAGAACAAAAATCAAGTGTATATTCTAAATGAAAATGAATAATAAGTGGTAATTGTACATAGCAATAGATGATTTATTATATGATATTAAATAAATAAACCTTCTCTTCTATATCCTCCCCTATGAGGTTGTTCATATCGTGGAGGTAGAGTAGTATATTGATTATTTGATCTACCACCAATCATTCGTACATCATTACTCGGTTTCACTATCTCTTTTGTAACCTTCAATACGGTAATATTTAAAATATGAATACATATAATTAATTTAGCTATAACTTACATATATAGTAGACTCATTGATATTTTGTCCATTGAGAGCTAAAGCTGCATTAAGAGATTTCTCGTCCAATAATTCAACTCTTCCTTTTCCATTCTCGAATGAAAACCATTTCACCTAAATAAGAATGATAACAAGTAAATGAATACACTTAAATAAATGAGAGAAAAAACACTAACGGAAGCTTCTGCACCAAAGGAGCAGTAAATCTCTTCAGCTGATACTTTTCCATTAGAATGAACAGAAACAAAGAAAGGAGGAATTGATTGTGATGGAAGAGGAGGAGAATCACGTGGAGAATCATGAGGAACAGGAGGAATCACCTTTATTATATTATATTAATCATTATATACTAAATATCTCTATCATTATAACTACAGATAATCATTATTATGGTCTTACTTGTTCCTCTTGCATAAGATCAGCCCAATTCTTAGTAGAAATATCCTCTGATAGATGGTAGGACATAATGCCTCCATCTTCTTCTTCTGCACTCATCTAAAGCCTCAAAGTGATGAAAAGAATGTCAATGAACTCAATAAGAATGTCCACACAAATGGGAAAGTGAAAGGAAGAATGGGAGATCAGCTGACTAATTAACGTGTCAATCATCCAAAAGAATGAGAATAAAGAAAAAAAAACTAAATGAAGAACATTTACATTAAGTTATAAATGAAACGCTGTAGCCAAAGTCAAACGACACTACGGAATTGAGTGATATTTAACACCACGATTTGATACCCCTGGAACAGTATATTCACATTCACTCATTTCACCGACTAAACTCTTTTACAAACGTAGAGAATGAAGATCTTGGATAAATGAATAAATAAAGAGGAATAGTGAAGAGAGGATAAAAGAGAAGAGAAAAGAGATTCATCAGGACAATATGAGCATCACGGAGATACAAATGAATGATCAGAAAGAGAAAGAAGAAACAGAATCGCGTGATCAGTTGGATAGTAGATAAGGACGTAAGCTTGCAACACATTTCAAATAATGATAAAACGGGACTTTTTATGATATCGACATAACTATCTCATTACATATTATATAAGATAAGATCAAATACCATACAACAAAGAGATAAAACAGCAATATCAACCTACGTTTATAATACAAAATATACAAATGAATTTTGTAAAAAATATATCCTTGAAGACTCTCCGGAAAATGAAAATCCGTTTAATAGATTGTGATTGCAATGTTGGTTACGGTAGGTTTGAGCAACTTTTCGTCGTCTAGGCTGATCTTTGCAAAAAAATAGCTAAAAATTTGCATAGTTGGGGCATCGAACTCATAACATTCAAAATTATAAAAGGAGATCTTATCCAATAGACTACTTGAGTTTCAAAATTTATGGAGTCCCAACGACAATTTTTCGTTCCGATGACGTATACATTCCGACCTGTGTTGTTTATTATCTGTATTTACTGTTTTACCTCATTGATTATTTTCTGAGTTAATTCACCCTTTCCAGATTTATGACATTTTGCTCCGTTTTTATCTGCCATTCATTCTCATTTTTTATTTAATGTGCACGTAACATATTGAATTGAAAAAAAATGTTTTTGAAGGAAGCCTGGAGAGATCGTTAAAATCTTCTATAAAAGGAACAGAAGTTCGCAGTCTAGTTCGGGTATTTCCAATTGTACCATTAACGTTCCAGACTTTTGCTTTCAGCACGTCAGTTTCGATAATTCGAAAAGACATCCTCTGGACATGATGAACGCACAAAATAAGGGAAAGCAGCAGAAGAAGGTACGTGGTGTGTTCTCTGTCACAAATTTTTATGAAATGTTGTAGGCTCCAGAAAGGAAGAGAAATACTCATGTGGATGAAGCTGCTCAAGCGAAGAAACAGAAGAATAATAAGATTATCACTGAAGTTCAAAAGGTTTCTTTGAAGTAATAGCCTGATTGAAGTATTGTATTATAGGCTCAAGATGAGATAATCGATACAGAAGAATGTATTCGTTCGACGGAAATAGATCTAAATGAGATTAGTTCGAACGCCTCTGAACTTCTTCTCGATGTTGGGAACTATGCAAGGCAGATTCCTGATTTCGAAGCACGCAAGTATAATATCAAGGTATACCTTCGATCTTATACTCTCTTTGCAAATTGACATGCTTATGTACCTCACCTTATTATAGGTGAATCTAGCGAATATTGAAACGAAACTATCAATGACAAGGAATGATGATGATCTAGAGAAGCATGAATGTGTTGTAACACAGAATGAAGAGGTATTATCAATTATTTATATCGTATTTCATTAAGATTCATAATTCTTATCTTCGGTAATAAATGAATGCCTTTACTATTTAAATTTCGAAATAATTTGAGATGTTGAAAAGGCTGGAGAAAGGATTGGATGATACAGAAGAACTCATTCAATCTCTTCAAACTCAAGTATGTCTTCACTTTTGATTGTATCAATTGAATCATTCCTAAGTCATAGATTAACAGTTGATGAACACAATAATGAATTGTAATATTATTTTGTTTAAGGGTCCAAGTGGATTGGATGATATTCTTTCTCTTCTATCAAATATCTTATCTACATGTACTATCGAATGAATGGATCTTGTATGTTCTGTTGTTCTTTTTTGTCAAATCTGTCAATGTGAATAGTTTGTGTGTGAAGTATCCTTTTCATTCGTTGAGTATAAGAATAGAACGAGGGGACAGAGAGGAGAGGGGGGTTAGTTGTTGTCCGTATTCTCGTCAATCGTCCATTCTAAGCTCCCATGAGACGTTTCGTTGTCTGTTTTGAGTCATGTCATTCGTATTGGAAGAAATAGAGATACAGACATAACACTTACTCCAATAAATACTTGTTTACTTCAATACAAGGACAATACAAATAGTGAATCAATAAAGGAAATGGACGGAGTAAGACAAAAGCAATGGATATATACAATATATGAAGATGAAGAGTTATTAAAGTGGAGCGAAGACCAGCGTGTTATTGAGAGGATGAAGAGGGAATGGTAATAGGAGTAAGCAAAGCAAAATACGAAGATGAAGAAGAAGAAGAAGTAGAAGAGAAGGCAAGATGAGTTATAGACACAATAGATATAGATAGAAATAGAGTTAACGACGACAGAAAATACATCTAACTAGTGAAAGAATGAATGAAGCTAACATTACTACTGCGATCAAGGCAAGGACTACAATGACCCATGTCTGAAAGAAACATTATGAATGAATAGAAGACTAAATATATGACTAACCTGTAGGTTGAAACAACAATCCTTATTCAAATCTCCACAACATTTATAATAATGTACAAATGAAGATGAAGGACATTGAGTTCCTACTAAAGGAACGGGACAAAATGTGGCTCCATCCTATATTATCATTTATCATTCACACTTTGAATATATATATATAAGTAATACCTTAGTAGTGGTTACTTCATTCACTGCATTCTCTACATTATTTTGAACTGATTCTCCATATACAGAGATTGTGAGAAGAGCAAGTGAGATACATGTTAGACGGAGCATACTGTATCAATGGAATAGAAGCTATCAATAGAGGATACTGTAAAGAAGAAGAATAATCGATTGGATGTGTATGGAAGGGAGATAGAGGTAGATGTAAAGGATGAAGAAGAAGAAGAATGAGAAGCCATGTGGAAAGAGGAGAGATCATAAGATATAGTGTAAAAGAAGAGATTGAGTCATACATTGAATTGAATTGAAAAGAAGAAGAAGAAGATAGAATAGGGGTAGGTTTGACCTTGTGAAAATGGTGATGAACATGAATAGAAAGGTAGAACAACAAGAAGACTGTTCGATAGAATAGAAGAGAGAGTAAGGGAAGAAGGGGAAGATCGTTAGACTTCTTCTCAATCTCCTCCCCCCTTCTACTGATTGTTAAGAAAGACGAAGAAGGAGAAATGACAAAAGAAGAAGAATGGAGAAACTTAGTCTTCCATTCTATTTCATGAGCTATTTTAAATGTCGGAAGGAGAAGAAGAAGAAGGATAGAATGAGAACTTATGGAGCTGAGAATGGAATAACAGAGATATAAGAGTAAGGGAGGGAGGGATGGAGGGATGAAGAGTGAGAAGGAGAGATAGAGGGAGATTGGAGGTAGAAGAGGTAAATATGGTAGTTGATGGAGAAAGTGAAGTGAATGAGAGAGAGATGGAGGATAGAGGGAGTTGTGATGGAGATGAAATAGAAGAGATGAACGATATAGTGCTTATAATGAAGGAACATATGATGATATCGAAGTGAATAGAAGCTTTACCTCGAATGTATATAATACAATCAATTGATTATATGACTTTGAAATGGAATGAATTCAATGATATTGATTGATATAACATTAATGAATTAAAAAGGTAACTAATATGGACTATATCGTAACTATCTATAATAATATAAACGGAGTAACAATAAATAATATAAATGTCAATAAAGTTCTATGGTAAAACAACTCATGCGATAATAAAAAAATGTATAGAGGAATGAAGTAGAAGAAGAAGAGGAAAGAGAAAATGGCGAAATGGGATGAGATGAGAGGATATACAAGAATGAAAAGTGAGAAATAGAATACAGTCTGAGAGAGGAAAGGGGGAGGAGACAATGAATAGACGAAGAGGAATGGATAGACGAAGAGAGGATGGATAGAGGAAGAGAGGATGGATACTTAGACAACTAATAACTTCTCCTTATCATCTTCTTGTATAGTCGAAGGCTTTCTAAGTGAATTGGTTGATCCAAGAATTGATGATATTCTAGATGAAACTAATGATAATGTTGAATCTCCTTTCTTATTATACATCAATCCATCAACTCCTTCATTTACTCGAACCTATAATCAGTCATTTCATGTATCATTCATATCAATGAATAGATATTCTATTCATTCTCATACTCTTTGTATACTCAGTCTCAACACATTGTTAATTGTTTGGTTTGAATCGGAGATAGAGAGAGAGAGGGGGAGGAAGAGATAAAAGAAAGATATAGAGGGAGAGGAACGATGATTCGCTATTTGTCCTATCGCATGAAGAGAAGGCATTGAAGCGAATAAACTAAAAAGAAGAGAAAGAATGAAGAAGAAGAAGAAGAAGAAGACTAAGAATTAGATAAGTAGAAGAAGAAGAAGAGATTGAATATGGTTAGACATGCAATGAACATTCATTCATTCATTCTATCTATCTATCTATCTATTCATTCTATTCATACAATAAGTGATGATTCATTCACTCACTTCAAATCGTCCAGTCGATAGCTCTTCAGATACAAATCTATTGAATGCTGGTGTTTTCAGCGAATGACTTGTTGGTTTCCTGAATCCAAGAATCAATCAGTGAATGAGGTAGATGAAAGAATATTATTGATTGATTGGATGAATGACTAACTTCCATTTCTTCAACATAAGAGATGATGTAACAACAGAAAGTGAAGATAATGCCATTGCAGCAGCTGCCATCCACGGTTGAAGAGAAAAACCAATTGGACGAAATACACCTATCATATCATATTATATAATATAATTTATTATTACCAAAATCAATAGTACTCTCAGTTTGTAAAATGAAAATCCATAATATTGCCATGAAGAATCATAAATCATATATTCAGGATCTTACTGTAAGATAGATAACTTACCAGCAGCAATAGGAATACCAATAGCATTGTAGATAATAGCGAATAAGAAATTCAATCGTATTCTTCTGGTTGTTTCTTTACTCAAATCCATAGCTGCTACAACATCAAGTAGATCACTCTATAATGAATGAATCAATATATGTGATGGATATAGTATAACATACCCTAACAAGTACAATTCGTGCAGATTCGATAGCAACTTCACTACCAGCAGCAATAGCAATACCAACATTAGCAGATGCTAATGCAGGTGAATCATTTACTCCATCTCCTACCATTGCCACTGTCTCTCCTTCTTCTTGTAATCTTTCTATCTTTGCTTGTTTCTGATTAGGAAGTACTTGAGCATATACTTCACTGATTCCCACCTAGAATACACTAGGTATACGGTATAATATTGATTGATATATATGTACTTGTCTAGCTGTAGCTTCAGCCGTTCGAGCATTATCTCCTGTTAGTAGAACAATTCTCTTTCCTCTTTGTCTTAATGACCATACAGCTAATGAGGCCTCCTTCTTTACATTATCAGCAATCGATATTATACATACGATCTCACCTATAATCAATACGATCAATACAGTATTCCATCTACAGTATCTCTATAGATACTTACCATTGAGTGCAACAATAACAGATATTCTAGCCTTTTCTCTCTGTTGACTAATTAGATTCTTTGTCTCTTCGTCAATTGGTATTCCTCGTCTTTCAAGTAATCGTTCATTTCCAATG